>VVAS01109669.1:0-12615 GCA_015103295.1 Ptychochromis oligacanthus | reverse complement strand
ACAGGGTGAGGAGCTCAGTCATTCGGGAGGGCCTCAAAGTAGAGCCGCTACTCCTCCACATCGAAAGGTTGCCAGTTGAGGTGGCTCGGGCATCTGATAAGGATGCCTCCTGGGAGCCTCTTGGGTGAGGTGTTCCGGGCATGTCCCACCGGGAGGAGGCCCCGGGGTAGACCCAGGACACGCTGGAGGGATTATATCTCTCGGCTGGCCTGGGAACGCCTCGGTGTCCCCCCGGATGAGCTGGAGGAGGTGGCTGGGGAGAGGGAGGCCTGGGCTTCTCTGCTTAGGTTGCTGCCCCCGCGACCCGGCCCCGGATAAGCGGAAGAAAATGGATGGATGGATGGTATGATAAACCACAAAAAAAATAAATAGCTTGAGAAATACAAGCAAATAACTAGTCATTACTTTTGCATTATGATCCAATCTGAACTGCAGGTAGGATACCATATCATTCAACACCTCAGCTTAAAATTCGATCACTAAAAATATAATGTTTTGAGCTGGAATTTTTGAATCATATGTAAATCACAGAAATCTTTACATTGCCTCTGAAAAAAATAAGCCTGCTTTCTGTAGCCTAACAGGCTCGAGGGTAGAGCTGAGCAATAGATTTCAGAAAATGTCCAGTATTTACACAGAAAAACAGAATGGTCTGTATGAAAGAGCATGAGTGGTGAGCCATGATAAAATGACTCAGCATATCCCCCTGGGCCCATATGCTTCATACATATAATTACTGCAATCAGCAGATATATAGGAGACAGCATATTCATGGTAATTAAGGTGGTCTATTAAAAAATCGTAACTGTATGTAAACAAACCACGAGATTTATTTACCTCTAAAAACGCGTACATATATTAGTTTGCTATTTTAAAACAAAATTGCTGTTTGAAATTGAACATCTTTCACTTTGAGTTGATTGAATGTTGCTGCTTTGCCTCTTCTCTGCTTAGCGACAACATTGCTGTAATGTCACATGGAGGATATGAACTGCTCTGTGGTCACAGGTGTGTCTTTTCCTTGTCTGCTTTGGAAATGACTCAGCAATCACACTTGAAGACAGTGAATACAGCTCTTTGATTTTCATTGTTTTTATGACTACATTATGTAAAACCTGTATATCGCCTGTATTCTTTGCATCATATAGTTGGCAAACCTCCTCCACGTGTGTTCTGGAGCAACATTAGCAGTATAAAACCATATATTGTGGGAATATTATCCTGTGCCATATTGTATATTCTTATTTCAATGCAGGTCAGGTTACTTGATAACTGGCAAGGTAGCAGGAGGCCTCTGCTACCCTACTAACCTGTTTTTGTGTACCATTTCCTATCAGACTCCATAAAGAATCAATTTAGATAGGTAATGATACAAGGCCTCTCTATTAACAGGCCCATGAGATCAAGAAGGCCCTTATCACATCAGCTGGTGTTTTACTTTAGTAGTGCAGTGAATATCAGGCGTTAAAGCCCAGGGCAGTTTGCACTTGCCCAGCTCTAACATTTGGGATGAAGGATCCGTAACAATGTTGCACTAAAAGTCTCCTCCGTTTAAAAAGACCTCATCCTCTTTGGACACCGGCACTCTGAACAGCCTGAGTGTAGGGCAATAGGCTGCACCGTCAGTTTCTCCAGGCTGCCAGGGTCGTTACATCACTCTGTGAGGACACGCCTTTTTGGGTGGTGACACAACCGAGGAAAAGCGCTCGGAGGGGGAGGGGTGTCCCGTCGGCAGGCGCACAGACAGCAGGCAGCAGCTGCAGCGACAGGACCCGGCGCTGTTACTCTGCATTAAAACAGTCACACTACGATTTCTAGCCCCGAAACACGCAGGTTAGAAACACACACGCGCGACCTCTTCTAAAATGGTAGACCGCGAGCAACTGGTGCAGAAAGCCAGGCTGGCCGAGCAGGCAGAGAGGTATGATGATATGGCAGCTTGCATGAAATCGGTAAGTAGGCTTCCTCTGTCATGACCTTTCTCTTTCCTTTCTCATTTTCTATCATAAATAGCCTCGTCGAGGTGTGTGTGTGTGTTTGTAAGAAATGGTTAAAAGGTAGCCAGACCTAACAGTGGGGCAGTAATACGCAGACAGGGGACAGTGCCTGTGCGTAAGAGCACATTTGGACTTAAGGGGACAAGCCGCGGAAAATTGGTGTATGAAACTTATGATAAAAGACCGCATTCGTAAGAAATACACACCGGTGAGTGTATTAGGGGGGTACTGTAAGAAGATTTGGGCAGCATCATTTTGAAGAGGACTGTAAGGCCCGGGCAGCCTATGTTCACATTTCACACAGCAGAGGTATCAGTGAAATGGATGAGATACAGTGAGGCTCAGTGGAAATCGGTGATTTACAGTAAATCGGGGGGTTTTATTGGCTGTGTGCTGTGGTGGATGGTGGCTGTCTGAAATGCGGACTGTTTGATCTTGGGGCGGTGCCTTTCGCCAGGCTCCTTCATAACCGGCCAGGCTGCCTGGCTGTAACAAGAACCGAGAGAAATGAGGCACAGAATGGCGATAAGAAGTGACTGAGTCATCGTCTGTGTGAATCAAACATGGCTTAACAATGAAAGGGTGTCAAAAGGGATGCCGTCGAAAGATGCGCATATTGTTGGAGCAGAGGACGAGCTAGGTGGTACCATGATGTTGAGAGTGACATCGTAGGCTGTGCTCATGGTCGTGTTCCGGTTTAAACCAAAGAAAGCGCCGTCGATTTTAGTGTGAAATGCCCCTTTTCTCCATCTCGGGCACTGTCGCCTCTCCTCCCTGCACATTTTGGCGCAGTGAGCAGGAGCAATGTTGGCTGAAGGTGGCTCGCAATCGATTTGCGCAGAAGCAGCGCACAAAATGCGAACCGTTCACCTTTCAGACGTGGGTGTTGGTGGACGGACGGCTTTCCAGAATCGTCTCCGTAGATGTCATATTGCAGCAAATGCACACTCGTGAGCGTGATGGAGCGCCCTGCGTCCTCGACCTCTTACAGCAGGTTCCCACACAGAGGCGTGCCGCAGCATCTGCCAAGATGCAGCACAGGTCCACCCCGTAGTGCACCATTTCACAGGCAGCGCTTTATCACAGCCCCACAAAAGGCTGCATCTCACAGTATCATGATTGTCTGAACAATCACAGGAAGGGAACTAGAAGTCAGTGAATGCTGCGCTGTGTGACCGGGCCTGTGCGCCTTTATTTAAAATAATGGCCATAATATCCTTGTGGAGACTCAAAGTGTCTTTGCGTAATTACTTCTTAATGAAAACAGAATAATTTCTAGTGTGATATACTGTCTTTTTTGCTCTTGTACTAAGAGATAAGTACTTTTTGTGTCATATTTCTGCATGATCATAGAAATCCTAGTCATATCTGTTATGGCCAGTCTCATTTAACAGGATTAGTAGAAGCTACTTCCTCTTCCAAGAGTCAACAAGTAAGCTGTCAAAGTGTTTTAAAGGCCATGCTGCATGCTGCTCTCCAGGACCGGCCTGTAGTGGTAATGCCAGAGGGGCCCCCGGCTCCACCCCTTCCCATTTATGCCGAGTCAGAGAGAGGGAGAGAATGAGTTGCCCCTCACCCAGCCTGTCTCTCTGCAGCACTGGGCAGCGGGGTGTGTCTGCTGCCTCGCCCATCATTTGAGGGGAATCCCTTGCCACTGCAGACATGGCAACCGCCCCGGTGGCAACGGAACCAAATAACCAGGATGGCCGAGAACGGCGCTGCGCCCATCCTCGGGAGGATTGTCAGGCTTTAGTCTGAGGAGCTGGACCCTACCAGAATGAATGTTATGGTTTATGGGCTGCTGTTAGGACTTTTCAGCACTGCCTTAGAATTATGTTACAGAACAGCATGTCCCAGCATCAGATCTGCTTTTACAGCACCGATAATTTATTCCTTCAATAAATCTGACTACTCATCTTTAAGAAATTAACTATATCCAGTGCAGATTTTTCATGAATTGAAAGCCAGAGTACAGGGTCTTAGTCTCTGAGACGGGTTTACTAGTCTTATAATTTTACATCCAACAAAAACATCTCCACAGATAGCATCTATGAGGTCTCCCTCACTGGCCAACTACATTATTTAGAGCTAAATGTGATATCATACTTTGTGTTAGGACTTTGGCATCTTTTAGCATCTAAAACATCCTGCTACCAAAAATTATGGAGCAAGACGATGCCTTAGCATTTATCCATTCAGATTTTTAACCTGGAAAGCAATACTGTGCTCTAGTAACTGCCACACATTCACACAGCTGAGGCTAAAAAATCTTTAAAGTAACCACACGTCACAAATTACAGTTTTTGGCCCATGCTGAAGTACTCATCCGTAATCATGTGCTACAAACACATTGCACAGTACATGGCGTTACCCTGCAGTGGGGTTTTTGCATAAAATAACAAAACGCCTGTTCCACTGAAGTACAGACAAAGAAGTTTGTGCCACAGTGCAACAATATGCATAGCTAATAAAACTATTACATCATAGTATGACACAGAGTTTTTTGAATGAGTTTACAATGACTTTTTCATTTCTGTCCATCAGTAAAATGTAACTGTAACTGTGGCCAATCAGAAACATAGTTTGAACAGTACTGATCAAAGATTGATTGATTTTTACTTTAATGCTTTGATAATAAGAATTATTTTCAACTTTTGTCACGCCTGTTTGCAAGCCACGGATCATAGAAACCCAGGTGGCATGATTTTTATTGAATGTGTGTGTGATCTGGGTTTGACCTGATTCATATGGGACTGCTTTTACTTGGTTAATCCCATAGGGTCAGTGTTCAAAGACATTACACGAGTAATGTAATGTTTGAGTTCATTTTCTTAAGCCGTTTATATACACGTGACACATTCATCAATCCCTTTTTTTCAGCATAGGTCGCTTATTGTTCCTCACAACTTCATTCAGACATACAGTCAGTTCTATACGTTTTTGCAAAGTGGTAATTTTGAAAGAGACAAGTAAATCAGTTTAATAAGACTATAATCAAGATGCATGATGCATTAAAATTTCCGCACATCATCCGTCAAATGTGGTGGAGGCAATATTACGGCATGGGCATGTGTGGCTGCCAATGGAACCAGGTCACTGGTGTTTATCAATGATGTGACCGCTCATAGAAGTAGCAGGATGTTTTTCAGTACAAAACTGAGGGCAAAAAGACCCACAAAAAAGAGCATCTCAAGGGAGGAAAATCAGTAGAGGATCTAGAGGTTTCTGTCTTAAAGCACTCACTGACTACAAAGGATTCTAAAAGTATTAAAAATAGCTCTAATTTTTAAAATTATGTTCATTTGCACAATGACTTTAGAGCCTGTGGGGGACTTTGTATAAAAATGGCTGTAGTTCTTAAACTGTTAATGGAACCAGCTGTACTCATGACAATGGCTGAGACATGCCCATCCATTGACGTGTCTGCATGGAGTTCAGACTTGTGCCGCGTTAAAAGTGATTTGTAAATGTTAATAGATCTTATCTAGTTAGATTGTTGTCGTAACTTTTACAGAAACGCGACCGTGGCGGTCAGACAGGCATGAAACATATTCAGATGTCGTCAGATTAATGAAAATGAGGGCGTGTCTTAAAGGGGCTTCAGTTCCTTCAGTCTCCCTCACTCTGCTCACCTCTGCTCGTCTTGTCTTTGTAATTCAGAGAGCCAGGTCCCATCATGTCCACTACATGTGGGTGGTGTCTAACCAGTTTGGCCCAAAGGTCTTCAGCTTCATTCAGCTCACAGACCACAGTTGCCCAGTTTTATTTATTAATTTCTCATTGGTTTTACTAGTTTCACAGAACTGATCTGAAAGATCTCACCATCTGATTTTTGAGTTACATAGCAACATCAGGTAAGAGGCCAGTTTAGTGCACATAAATGTGCATTTATGCAGAAATCAAGCCGTTAGAGCTGTCGCACCTTTATACACGTGCATTTAACCAAGTTACCATAGTTAGTGTTGTGCATTGTGTTGATTTGACCCCATTAGTTTGAATTAGGCCCACCCACCACATACACACACACACACACACCCTGTTGGAGAGCTTACTTCTTTGTCTTAGGAAGTGCATGGCACAGAGAGCCAAGGCTTCCATCATACTTAATGAACTGAGCCCATTATTCCTCGTTCAGTGCATTAGCAAATGTATTGTGCTGTGGCTGCTCCATACATTGTGTCTCAGTTTAATATGTAATGGCTATAAAAGCTTCTGCTGTTCGATAAACAAATCATGCTTAATAGCAATGCCTGCACGACAGAGTTCCTAAGTATTCCAACAAATTTGGCAGCAAAGCTCTGAAGGCGTGCAGGCTTTAGTTATTGTTTATGTCAAATCGTAGACATATTGTAGGCAATGTTTCCTATACCTGTAGCAAAAGTAAGTATACCTGAAGACTCAGAGACGATGTGGGCCAAAAATACATTCTCTAGTGTGGGTGGTCAGTACTGTTCACTTTGTGCAGAAATACAGTGTAATATAAAGTATGACAAACGGGACAGGCTGTATTATATTAGACTGTCCATATACTGTCATTAAAAGGAGGCTGGTTCATAGTAGCAAATAACTTGCGTAAAGTAACGGAGTAGATATTTTTGCCAAATTCTTTTAGGATTTTGTTTCCTTTTTTTCCCTCTTTTCTGTTAAATGAGCAGTAGTGAACTACTAATGTTAGTCAGTGTAGCAGTTAACTTCTCCAGGGCTGCTAAACGAACAGAGGAAATGGATTTGGGCTGGAGGGGGATGCATCAGCGACAGGATGGCTCCAGAGAAACTGATGTAGAGCTGGGCTCTCCTGGCACACCCTCAGGCCTCACTGCATCAGCTGTCCAGACTGGACCCCCGGCTCCATCACAGCTGTCAGGAATTTTTATTCCGAAACTCAGATCAGTTTATACCAAAGTCAAACATATATTTCTTGTCAGGTTTTCTGTTTTCCCCACTTATATTTGGTCAGTATTTGCAGTAATGATTATAATACATTATTGTGTGCATGGATGTTTATTATAATGAGTGTGACCTCTCTAAACAGCAGTAATTAACCAACAATAGTACAACATCTGTCTTAACAGAAGTGATGTTTTCCCCTTAAAAACACAGAGGTATCTGTCCCTCTGGGCTATTTAAAGGGCCAGTTCATCCATTTCACATTCTGGATGCTGACAGGCTTCTGGTGACACCTCAAATTCCCCTCCAGATCCCACAGTTTTAATCACTGCTTAGGTTTACGTTAAGCATCAGTTGAGAGAATTAGCCAGTTCTTTTTTTTAAGTCACCAGCCACCACTGCTGTATGATGTATACTACCACATCCATCCGTCCATCCATCCATTATAAGTCCAGGAAACTGTCAGTGATCATTTCCAGTTCATCCTCACTTCATGGTTTTTGCTCCAGGTGTGTGGCATAGAAAGTATAAGAACATACTCTGAAACCTCAGTCCAATCATGAATGTAGCCAGAGTCATCTCAGGACGATCATGGATGGCCTGAAATGAGCTTTGACTCACTGTTGAGTCACAAAGGCACTATGAAAACCGCCCACCAGACCCACCTACACACACTGTAATCGCGTTCATTTCACAGCATCTCAGAGCCGTACTTACATTAGCAACAGTATGTTCAGTTCAGCAGCATCTTGTTATCTTGATGTCGACTTTTCCCTGCAGACACGGAGAACAGGGACATAAATGCTAGTAGCATCATAAAGCCTCTCACTGACACATCTGCCCAGCCCTGTACTTTTATTGTTTTTTCTTTTTTTTTTTTTTGTTCTAAGGGCCATTGTTGCTGTGAGAGCTTTCCAGAGTTGTAAAAAATTGCCCTCTTTTGGTCCGATAAGCCTTCATACACATTAACCAGTTACACAAATTAGACTTCTATTTCATCACCCACTGCTTAAAGCAACACGCCACCACCTACAGAGTCCTTCAAAGCTCCTGATCACCTGAAAAAAAAAAAAAGTGTTCAGTTGTCGTCTTGGGTGCTTGACCTTCACCGTGATCAGAGATGTAGGTTCAGCTAGAAGGCAGAAGGTTTTAGTCTGAATGCCCACTTACCCATAAGTTGGAAATCTTCTGTTTCAGCATGCAGATGACATTCTGTACATTTAGTTTCTGCCTGTATCCACTGTTCATGTGTTTTAAAATGTTGAAACATGGTGACACAGTCGCTTCTCAGTATCAGTCAGTGTGACAGTAACACAATTACCAGAGCAATTTGATTCTCGCTAGATAAAACTGACAAGGAAAGAGTTCTGCCTTCTTAGGAGTGTGTGTGTGTGTGTGTGTTTTGAATTTAATATATCTATGGAAACTAGATGTGTAACCTCTCTGGGATGCAAATGATATATTTTTAAATTCCTTCTCTTAATATTTTTTTGTCTGTAACATCTTGATAGTCACGCCAAACGTCTTGTTTGTAGGAGAATGGTCGAAGTTGCGTCTTTATAGCTTCAGCATCCTGATGCAGGTTATTTGTTGGGGATTTCATGGCCCTGAATGTGTTTACAGGTTTATTACAGACTTGAAAAGTATGAAGATTTTTGACAATATCTGGGCTCCTAGAAGACTGGCCAACCCTAAAAATATCTGTCATCTTGTGCCCCTGGCAGTCTGTGACTGAGCACTACTAATGCTACTGCACAATAATCTCAGCACTATCATTGTTAGTAAGTGTCATTAATCTCTAGTGATTCCACACTATGATTGCATGTTTTTCGCACGCTTAATGTGACCTTTAATCTCTAAGGGAGGACACATCTGCCTGTGACAGCAATTGGCAGTTTCATCCTGTACATCCATTTTTTTTTATTTGATAAGTCATTACTCAGTAATAATTGGCATGTTAGTGTGCCAGCATGTAATCAAGCTAATTTTTTTAAATTCACTTTTAGTCACATTGTATGTTGCCTGCTCGGTAACTATAACAAAGAAGCTCCAGATTACATTAATTAGAGTTTGGCATCCCTCCATCCTAGTCCAGTAGCCTAATTAGGTCTATGCATCTTTCTCATTCCTTCTGAGTGATCGATCCTTTTCGTGTGATATATCTGGATACAAATATAAGCTGTAATTATGGAAAAACTGTCATATGTGGTAACATAACAACAAAGAGCTAGTGGAAGCCCCCTCGCCACCACCACTATTGAGAAACACACATATGCTGCCTTGTCCCCCCCCAACACACACACACTCCTCTTCTTAGCACCAGGCTCTTTGTCGATAAATTGGCTAACCCTATTCACGCCGCCAGTGACGTCAGGTAGTCCACGGCGCCTTTGTGCTCGCCTGCCTGAAAGAGGGTCAGCAGGGGGCTTGTCACATCAGGTTAGGAGAGTTAGGAGTGAGAGCAAAGGAGAAAGACAGAAGGAAAGTGTGGAGCAGGAAGAATAAAGGGGAGCTGTGGGACTTTGGCAAACCTTTATGTGGATTGCAGGCCATTAAATGGAAATGTAAGGTGTCGGGATTTGAGTTCTAACCCAGCCTGCGCTTAGGCCCAACTGTCTCGCAGCCCCGCAGCTCTCGCTGTGATATTAACCACGCAGAGAGCTGTCAAAGAGGAAGTTATTGATTGTTCTGCCTGGCCTTTGTTTGTATTAACACGCAGTTGTTTGGGACTTTGACTGCCTTGTATAAGGATGAGTCACGAGAGAGCAGGCGCGATTGATGAGCTTTATGGGTAGACAGAGCTCTATTGTCATCCCCGCACCACAGCTTCCGTCAGGGCTTTCTGATCGCCCTGCAGCCTTCTGAAACAAAGGCAGCCATGTTTGTACAGATGCATTGGGTAGGCCTTGTTTTTCTGACCTCTCTGCTGCTCCAGCAGTGACCCACTCTTGCTGGTCGCATTCCCTGTTGGTCAGATACTTGTGTACGCTAATTGTAAATTAATGGGATGGGACAGAGCGCTCAGGCTGTGTTTAGGATGGACTGATGGGAGGCCGGGGGAACTTTCTATTGGGTTGTAAGTGGGATGGTTGTGCAATCTATGTCCTTTTGTTGTTTGCCTGTCTTCATTCTTTTACAGTACAGAGGTCTCATTTATGACCGTCATAATGTTTATCTTGTGTAGAAACACTCCTTAGTGAACAAGCTTACACCTGTGAAGGTCTGCTTGTGGAAAGATTGCATACTGATGGTTAGCTGTGTTATAAAAATGCAAAGTTTGACTCTAGGACGGCCCAACGGAACAGGATGAGAGATTACCAAAAGAGCATGAAACGCCACTGGAAGGCCAAGTTATGATTAGCGCAGCTGAGCAAAATCGGTTGTGTTAATAGTCCCTCCCAATGGCTACACTGGACATGCTGAGTGAAAAGCTGTACTTTGTGTATAGGACTAGTTAGCAAATGTTCAGAAAATATCTCCAAGGAGACCTAGATTGCAGTGCATTGGGCTGAACACGTGAAAAAAGCCTCTCTCTTTTCATCTCATGTCAAAGCAGCTGATCAGTCATGGTGTGAAGTGAGAATGAATGGTGCACTGTTGGTTTTGCGACGTTATAGAGAATGGTCAACGCTGATGTCCCAATCCAGTACCGGAAAGGTGTGGGGAGAGGGGTCTTCCAGTAGTGTCTGACATGAATCAATTCTGCTTGACTGTAATGGTAATCTGATCAGCTTTTCTCAAGATGGAAAAAGAGAAAAACGATGACGACCAATATCCATGAGCAAAGAGAATAATCTGCAGCAATACTGGAAACTTTGTGAGGCTATACCCAGGAGCACTGATGCTCTGAGCTAAATGCTAACATGCTGATGGTGAATTGGTACACATTCAAAGCCAACATCACTAAGCAGTGTTCAACACAAGGTATGACGACAGTGTCATTAGTTATGCAGGTATTTGGTCAATAACTTATTAGTTAGATAACTCAGCCAGTGCAGTGTGTTTTATATAAAGACCATGAATGTCTTTATCACACTGCAGTCCATCCGATATTGTCAAGAAAATATATTATATTCACTATTGCTAAAAAAATGTGCTAACAAGTTTTGTAGGCCAGTTTCCTGTGGGCGTTGAATTTCATGGCAGTCCATACGGTGGTTTATTGACCTGCAGACTGACATAATGTTGTGGATGTTGTTTTATTTATTTTTAATTTTTTTTTTAATTTGACCTGATGGTGGTAAGGAAGGTGCATGGACTGTTCAGAATCCTTTGAGCAGCATCAGTGTGTTCAGTAAAGGGCAGACAGACCAATCACCATCCTCAGGCACTTATGAAGCTCGTGCGGCAGGGAATAAAGTAAAAGGTTGCTTGTGTTTCAGCAGCTTTTACTTATCCCCACCCACCATGCTGCAGCCTTCACCATATCATCAGCCATGGCAACATCCTCGCCATGAGCAGCTTGTGGCGAGTTTCTCCAACAGAGATAAAAAGGCGCTCACAAACAAAGCAGATTTTGCAGTCGCCATGGAAACTGGAGATTGCATCACAGATTGCTCTTTGCCCTCCACTTCCTCCTTTTTACAGTTCAAGTACAACCCAGATTGACTGCTATTTCATGTATCACCAATGCACAGAATTGCAGTGAAACTGGGTGTAGATGCACGGGCTGAAACAGTTCATCGATCAACGGAGAGCTTAGTAACAGTTGGAGCTGTGCACTGCTCAAGTCAAACCAAAGACGTCTGACAGAGGTGTCGGCTCACGGTGGCTGTGATGAACCACAGAGGTCACAAGGTTAAGCTTTCAACTGTTTGAGTGTTCTTGAGCAAGGCCCCACCATGTGTTGAGGATGCTGCATGCACCCTGTAAGGTAGTGCAGTCTCTGAAGAACACGCCTTGCTGTGCAGTTAAGAACATTCAACACAGGCAGTGATTTATTAACACTGTGGCAGGAGTCTGTCACACAACCTCATGGTGACTTTTAGCACCATAAGGCTGACATTTTCTGTTCTTGTGAAGTACACTGATAACCAGTTCATTTTCAACAGAAACATGTAATCTGCAGGAGATGAATCCCATTGAATCTGATTGATGGTTTGGCTTTTATCACTAACCATGAGACTAACCGCTTTATTTTTAATAAACTAAAGAAAACTATTGCATGGATTACCTTAAAAAGTTGGTACAGAACAGATACTAATGATCCCCAAAGCATGAAGCCACTTAACTTTTGTGATCCTCTCACTTTTTATCCGATCGGGCCAGGTGTTCACGTAAGATGTGAAATATCTCAACATCTATTAGATGCATTCATACAAAATATGGAGACATACATGGTTCCAAGTGGATGAATCTTATGAACATGTTTTCTATGACTAATGTTTTTGGGTTGGTTTTTTTGGTGAAATGTGTCCACAACTGTGAGACTGACAAAAACATTAGGTGCAGTCATTTATATTCACCTCAGGCAATGAATTAAACTCTAAACTTTCTATCTTGCACCATCAACAGGTCAAAATACTAGTTTGTTCATTACTTACAAAATGCCTGTAAAACTAATCAGATTATAATTCATCCTGCTGTACTTTGTGTATAGCACTAGTTAGCAAATGTTAGCATGGTAATAAGTAATGGGGAAAAAATTGATACACCAAATATCGATATTTTATTAAATAAATTAAAATACTCTGGGAATACTACGAACATCACCATCCTGAGATAACGTTAG
>VVAS01109660.1:0-10452 GCA_015103295.1 Ptychochromis oligacanthus | reverse complement strand
TGGGAGGCCTCTATTGTGATAATATGGTACTATGAGGTCTTTAAGATATGATGGTATGATGTGGCCTGATTATTCAAGCCCTTGTATGTAAGGAGAATGATTTTAAATTCAATTCTGGATTTAACAGGGAGTCAATGAAGAGAAGCAAATATGGGAGAAATATGATCTCTCTTTCTAGTCACACTTTAGTGTGTGAAGAAGACTCCCCATTTACATGAACAAATTGGAGTCTATTAGACAAATATGATTCAAACCACTGCAACGCAATTCCTTTAATACCCAAGGACAAGCATAGAGAAGAGTCTACTGTCAGAGGCCATAAGAAGATCATTTGTAACCTTCACTAGTGCTGTTTCAGTGCTGTGATGAATTCTGAAACCTGACTGAAACTCTTCAAATAAAGCCTTTGTTTGCGACCTTTGACCGATTTATAAGGAGAAATGTTTGTGTATGTTTCAGGTGTCAGGGCACATTAATTTCTTGTAGGTTATTATTTTACATGCCTACTTTATCTCTGTTTTATTTCTCTTCTGAATTTCTGAGTTGTAGCAAAGCTGAACCAAACATTTTACATTCTCAGAGGTAAGATCATCTTTCCCATCTACATGTTAGGCTTGGACATACAGTATATCACCCTGAGGGCATGCCTTTGGGCCATGTTACCTTCTTTCCAGCAGTAAAAAGAACCTTGCATAAGTTATGTGATGAAACATTACTTACTTAAATCTCTCCTGTTTCACCATTTTCAACCTGCTGACTCTAAGAAGTAAACAGTTAATCTAAAGGTGGAATTTATCTGAGATGGATGTGAAGAATACACATTATTCTGGTATTTATTTACATACATAATTACCAGATTATGTGGCATCTGACATCTATATTAGTTATAAAAACCATTCAAAAATGCATTCATGGTGGCAGAGGCCAAGTTAAACCTACTGTAACTGATCATTTCTGGGGTGATTTTGGGCTAAATGTCTTTGCTTGGTGGCATTTGGGCTTTTATTTCTCACTTGTTCTTTGTCTGTGTCCACACTTTCATAATAGGCAGAGGAGTTTTGGACCAGCATACCATACACAAAGTAGATATACTGTGTCTTAGCTTATATTATTTGTCAGGATGCTTTAGTTCAAAGTTTGACATGTTTTTTTGTTCCCAGACTTTCCTATAGTCATATATTGCTGGGCTTCTATCTGCTGTCTTAGGGTAAATTAATATCTAAGCCCTGCATTAACTTCAGTGAATTATTAATATTGTCCAGTGTATTTTCACTGCCTGAGCTGCTTATACCTGCATCTTTATGGACTTTAATATATGAGCTTGCATGCTGGAGTGGGTATTTACTGTACATAGCAAAGTCGACAAGTCAAGAACAGCTTTATTGCTTGGCTTACATTAAACAAATGTCTTATTTTCCCTGCCGCACATTTTGATCATGTCCACATGAAAGACATGCTGCTTTGTTATCTCTCCCCTTCAGCCCCTTCCCCATTTCATTTTCTGTAACTGCTATATCACGCTGCACCTGATTTGGTTCCAGTTACACCAGTAGCTTTTCCAGAGCTCCACACCCAAGACTGCTATAAAGAGAATTCGGAGTTGAATGATAGCTGTTACTTTCTAATCCTCTCATCTCATCCCTTTGATCCCCTGATCTTTCCATCTAATCTTCCAATGGCAGCAGCCCTCTTTACTTCTTGACTGATACTATTAACAGGCTATTGCAGGTTAATTTTGGAGGCAACATTTAAAAACAGGTATGCATGGATATCCAAGAGACTCGGTTTTGCAAGAGGCACTGCAGAGACATGTGGTGCTTCATAAGGATTCTGATCGTAAACTCTGAGACTACATCCACTTGAAACCGCGAGGACACTCAGCACCAGAAAATGTACTACCAGTGCAGACTTGTGATCTTTGTTCTGAACCCAAGTGGCTCCTCAGTGGTCAAAAGAGCTGTCAGATAATTGATATATTAAGATTAAAGCTCCAGGATTGGCGAGGATGAGAGAAAGAAGCTGTTTGTGCTCCATCATGTGAGGTTCTGGTTTGCTGAGATCATTTGGATCTATTGCATAACATGATTCATGGCTGTCGTGTACACTAGTCATTTATTTATGTTTGCTAACATGGTATCATAAAAAGAATTCATGTTCCCTCCCACAAGCATATGTATCTATGTTCATGTCTGCTCACACATATGCATGAGTGTTGGTTGTTTGCTACATTAACGTCTGCTTCTCTTATTTTCTTCATATATGTTTTGTGCTGTTACTGCACATTACTCTTTTTACAAAGTCAAAATCACAAGTCATGTATTATGTATAAAAAAGAAACCAGAATTCTTCATAGATTACTTGATTACTAGATTACTAGTGCAGCTGCTATGTATTTTACCCAGTTTCATGATCTGTGTGTATGTATGTATCTATACTTCCATCAGAGGTTCATATCTGCTTTAAATCTTTGAATGAATCTTTTGACTCTTCTTGTGTGACTGTGAATGTGTTTCTTCGTGGCCATGAACTTCAAATTCCTGTTAAGCGAACCCTGACCATAAATGTAACTGCTTCACAGCCGGTTTGAACAGGTTATATCCAGGAAAAAAGTATAGGCAGGCATGCAACCACATATACAGTTGGAGAAATGGGTTGGCCTTTCTCCTTAGTTTCCTCAGGGTATCTTGTGACTGTGTAAATAACAAACTAGTGTAATGTACAACCACACATAAGTACGCCAGCACAGAAATGACTGCAAAAACATTACTGAAGGTTTCATAGGGATTCAGCATACCTGCAAAATTAGGTGAAAAGTTGTGATTGTAAGACGAATTCTTCCAACACAAATAAACCAAGTGTGTCATGTTGCCAAATTGTTCCCGATGACAGTACCACTCTGCAACAGCAGAAGTATCCTAGCATGGCTGTGATTTTAAGTTCCTGGTGTGACTAAAAACCTGTGTGAATTTAATTAGGAAAGAATCATTTTACTAGGAAACTGTTTCACAGTGTTCTACATTTAATATTTTTTCATATTTCAGGAGTCTGTCCCACCTGTTATTTAGTAATTCCCCAAACTTGTAAAAGGTCTGGAGTGTAGGCAGACCACTTTAGCACCTGGATTCTTTTATTATGGAGCTATGCCATTGTAACAAATGCAGTTGTGGCCTTTGCTGACTGTATAAGTTGCCTGTGCGCTTATACACCCCAAGCCATCACAGATGGTGGCTTTTAAACTGTCTTGTTATTGAGTTTATTTGAATATATTGCATGCAAGTTAATGACACTTGGAAAGAAAGCTGGATTCATTTACATATGCTAGGTTTGCCTTGTTATCAATAATAAGAATTCTTATAGGATTTTTAATAAAGAATAAAGAATCAATATACTGGGATATTATGTTGTTAAGTGTAGGTGTATAAACCATAAATTTAAAAGAGAATCTATTGTTTGTGTTCATGCACTGTTTTTGGTGTTATTTTTTTCTACAACATGCTCCATGAAGTTCCCACTGTTTCCATCCATCCATTTTCTTGGTTTTCACGGGGGGAGCTGGAGTCTATCACAGCTGTCATAGGGTGAGAGGATGGGTACACCTTGGACTGGTCGCCAGTGTATCACATGGCCAAAATGACACTCATATCCACCCTTACAACCAGTTTAGAACCACCAGCTAACCTAACAAGCATGTCTTTGGACTGACAAAGGAAACCCATGCAGGCACAGGGAGAACATCCAAGGTTCTCACAGAAAAGACCAATCTAACCAGGAGGTTAAAATACAGAGCCTACGTGCTGTTAGGAGACAATAATAACTACTGCACCACAGTGCCACCCCTCCACACTTCCTTGTTTTATTGCTATAATGTGGAATAGAATTAGACTACAAATTATGTGCTTTTCCAAATAAGAGCGCATAGCCAGGCTTTTCACTTTTCTGATGTTATG
Organism: Ptychochromis oligacanthus; assembly: GCA_015103295.1. NCBI lineage: Eukaryota > Metazoa > Chordata > Actinopteri > Cichliformes > Cichlidae > Ptychochromis > Ptychochromis oligacanthus. Next base: position 6,505 of record VVAS01109660.1, on the reverse strand, counting down.
CCTGTTGCAAACAATAAACACACTGTTAACTGTGAAATCTACCTGCAAGTATTGCACAAATAAGAAAAGGCAAGTTAATTAGAAAGTTAATCTAAGAGGTGTATTTTCTTCAGGAGTGTCCTTTTGTGTGCATTTTTGCCAAGCTGTGAAAAAAAAGTGGCAACAAATAACCTTGAGAGTTCTTATGTAAAACTAGAGCCTGAAGCCAAGATGATGATGATGGAAACATAATGACAATAAAAGCCTGTTTTGGAAGGTAAGAGGAGCTGTGAAAGGGCATTTTATTGTGTGTTACACAACTGCTTGGCACGACAGGAAGCAACTGCACTGAAACTCACACGCCTACACAGCCTCATAGAACATGACAAGACCATAGAAAAATATGTGCATGTAGAAGTATTTATGCACCATGCACACCACTGCGTGATATCACTGATAATTAAAAATGACAAAAAACTCATGCATGCATTTTGTTTTATGTCAGGTATAGCACAAAGTCCTAATAATCTAACATTTTCAGAGTGCACATTCTTACAGGTGGCTATAGGTAATCAAAAGATATCTGATGTATGATTGCTTTGTAGGTCCTCAGTGACTTCTTGTCTTGTCTACTTTTTGAATCATACTGTTCTTTATTGTTTAAACTGATGCAGCTCACCACACCTTACTAACAACCCATGTGACATATTACATTTACATTTAGCCTTGTTTTCGTTTGCATAAACAAAGTGCATACGATTTTGCTTCCACCTGACTCATTTTAGGACATGATAGCATTTTAACAAACAATTAAAGGTCGTTAAGATCATATTTAGAAAAATACAGTTAGTTTTACTTATTTATGAACAGCCACTAGTGAAAAGGCTTTAAAGCTTTCATGTATTTCCCAACCTGGAAAAGTGTGTTAAGAAAGCCATTAAGCATATTTTTCAAAATGTCAAACTTTTCAGCTAATGTGCTGTATTACATGAGCAAAAGGCCATGCAGTTGTCCTGCAGTCTGGCCTACTGACCTGCAAACCGAAATTTCACTGCATCACTGAACATCAGTAAACACTCTTGTAGCTTAAAACTGAATGTCAGATCCTTTTAATCTGAAATTTGGAGTTGTATTTGCCTTGACCTTCAGCACTACAGTATATGACTCAGGTTTTTTAGACACTGCACACTCCAGAATAAATGTAGCAAAGGGTTACTGGGTTCATGTCACACTATGGGAACCACACATCAGTCATCATTTTTGATAGACTGTCACCAGCTGAATCTGTCCAACCATATGTCACAATTTTCAAAGAGCCGTTAAGTTAAATAACATTTTACATGACAAGAAACACTGAGTAGCAGAGCCTTACTTGTTGATATCGCAAGTGCATTTTGCTTTTTTGGGGGGCTAAAAAGTGCTTGCTGTAGCAAGGACATATATAGCACGTATCAAATGAATATGACTGATACATAGTTATATTAGTATTTATTGTATACAGTAGTGTAGTATTATGGTTAGATTTCCCTTTCAAAATTAGCCCTTATTTACTTAATAGGTAATAACATTGGATCTTGAAATGATATATTAAACTGGAAATATTTCCAGCTTTCATTCCAGACATATCACTTTATCCCACAACCTTCCACTCTTTCAACACATGGCCTGTACTGTTTTTGAAGACCATACAGTCTTCATCTTTACCTGAATCTGTCGTTACACTGTGGTCTGTTTTGGTGTGGAAACATTTTGTCTGGTGTGCATTTACGCATGCATCAGCTTTGTAGAGTGCAGGCCAGCACACACAGAGGTGGAGTTTGACTGTTTGATCCAAGTCACTGCAGGAGGTTGAACAACAGGCTCTTAAATAGACACATGCCAGTGAATATGAGCATGTGTCAGTGGTGTGACAAGATACTGTAGCTGGGGAGCTGAGAAGAAGGAAGAGCACAGACGTAAGTCAGTGCCTGCTGCAAAGACCATTAACTCCAAAGTAGTTATGAATGTATTTTTTTTTAAGGAGGAGTTCCTCTGGTTTACCTGCACTGACTTCTGTGTGTTTCCTGTATAGCACGTGTTCAACACACACAGTGATTTATGGGTATTTTCACACCAATACTGAAAGTAACAATACACTGGAGTGCAATGTGAAGAAGTACATTTATTATACTACTTTTTTATGTGACTTTTCCTGCCTCTTTGCTCTGCTACAATTAGTTGACATTTGCGATATGGAGAAAATATTTTTACAGAAGATCAATTTTGAGCTAGTAAAATACGATACGTTGTAATAGATTAAATTACCCAGCCCTATGTAAATAAGTACAAACGCACTAAAATGCTGTTTGCACATGCTCTGCAAAGAACTCACTCCAGGATTTTTCTTGTTTACATATTTGTCGATATACACAAATATTCTGTCATTTAACTTAATTTAAACACAATGTTGTGATTAAACTATATTATAAATAATGTAATATACATATAGTATGAAAGCTTGGTTCATGTAAATGTCTTGGGTTATAAAGTACTAAAATAAGCCCTGTCTCTACTTACAACATTGAAGTGTTACTTTAACATTACCAAAAATTCCAGTATGATAAAAAAAAAAAAATATCAGTGCAATTAAAAACTACTTTTGATGTCAGTTTTATGAAAACACCAACCAGCTTGACAGAGGAAACCAGCTTTAAGCGTAACTGAAATATATGACATTCCTCTGTGGTGGGATGTTTGCTCAGACAATAGAGCTTCAGCTGGTTTGGCATTCTAGTCCCTTTGTCCACATGATTACCTGACATATACCAACATCTTCCTAATTTCTCTTGGCTGTGATCTCTGGCATGACTGTCTAGCGAAACAGCTCCTGTGCAGTTACATTTAGATGTTGCTATCTATCTCGGGAAAACTGTCCTCACTTTTTAATATCTCTGATGACTTTGAACAGGCTTGCATGTTAACACTGTAGCATGAATGCACAGACAGTATATGGATGACATAAAGTACACTGTGTTCTGTACTTTGTGTTCCAGATCTCTCAAGACCCACTGAAGCAACAGACTGCTTCACTGTCGCCCCCCAGTGGTCAAAAAAGAGAGGCAATGGTGGTAACGGACTACCAAAAAAGGGTCACATGCATATTATACACATAACGACATGGATTGACTGCTACAGAAAGTATTGTGTTCCCAAGAACCAAAAGGAGACAGCATTTGTTTATTTCCACATAAGTAAACCTTCATTGGTATCAGAAAATCAAGAGTAACAGATTTTCTTTTGTCTTGCCAGCTGTTTATGAGATTCCTACAGCTAAATCATTGTGAGCAATCAAACTATCAAAGCAGTCCTTAGTTAATATTTATTGATCAGGGTGCTTTAATGTGAGAGAAGACCGATTCCTGTCTCTGGAGAGCCACCTCCTGTTAAGGAGGACAAGCTAAAATGCAAATATTCTTACTCTCAAACATTCAAATGCAACATAAACTGCTCTGAGAGAAAGACCCTTGGCCTTAATTCAGAGACACAACTTTTATGGATTGTGTGAAAAACAAAAAGTTGTCACTCTGTCAGAAAACCATACAAATACAGAAGGCCAAAGAAAAACGATGAACTTTGTTGAATGATGCCAAGAAGGTGAAATCAAACACGGTAATCACAATCCAGATGACTTCACCATCTGTCTGTATAGAGTTATTTGCAATGCAAAGAAGATGATTAGAAAAGCAAGCAAAGCCTGTTGTTTCTTTTTCATTAAAGAAAATATGTTTAATGCAATTACACTTTTACATATCCCTACTATTAGGTATCTCTCTTAAAATTGCATTGTATCCTTATTTATTCAGTTTATTACATATCTTATTCACTGCTTTGCAGATTTTTGTGTGATGAGATCAGAGCAATAATTATTTAGTATTTGAAATAAAGAAAACGATTGCCTCCTCCGGGTTCCCCGAAACAGATGTCCAACATTGTTAAGGACTCTTGAGCCACCTAGTGGTAATCTAAGGCTGTCTGTGTTTAATCTGGAAACTGATACGCAGAAACAGAAGATGTAATAAAATAAATGCCAGTGGAAATTAAAATAGTTAAATAAGATCCAGAAAATAAGAGCATACTGCATATGGAAGTGCAAAGCCAGTTTGAGTTAGTGAGGTTAGTCTTGCTCTCATATTCAAATTCCTTTTTTAAAACTGATCAAGTGAATTATTTATAAATTTATTTATTTATAAATAATTCACTTGGCAATATAAACAAAGAAGTTAACGAGTATTAAGCAAACAGTTAAAAATTATTTATATGAAATGTTGACGGAATTTGTCAAAACTTAAAAACACTGTTTATGTTATGACAAAAACTCTATATTTCCTGCATAATGCAGAGTTTGAAATCTGAGGTTAAGATTTTATGCATGCACAGGGCAAACTTAAGTTAAAACACATAATCAAAATGAATTTGCAGTCTTCTTCTTCTTTTGGCTTCTCCCCCTGTAGATCATCTGCCTCCATCTCATCCTGTCCCTTACATCCTCTTCTGTCACTTCATCCACAAACCTCCTCTGTGGTCTTCTTCTTTTCCTCTTACCTGGCAGTTCCATATTCAGTATTCTTTGCTCATCATGTCCACTATCCCTCCTGCACACATGTCCAAACCAAATCTCAGCTTTGCCTTTCGAACTTTGAAATTCTTGTTTTTCAGTGGAAAGGCCTCCATACATCCATTTTCTTAAATACTTATGTAGTTCAGGAGTGCATGGGAGCTAGCTGTCATAGGATAAGATGTGTTAGTGTTATGTTTTTGCATAGTCTGAAGGGTTATAGGTATTAGGATTAGGGTTTAAACCTGCAATAATCTGCAGGTATAAAATTCTATTTTCTTTCATAATCTTAACAAATAATTCTATATATATAAAAAGAACTTTTCTTTTTCGTAAATAAAACTATTGCTGTCACATAAATGTTGTGAGGTCCAAAAGTACATTTCCTTCTGAAGTGTACTGGGTTAGGAATGTAAAATATCATGAAGAAAAGTAGCAGTATCTCAAGATTTCATTTAAGTGCTGCACACAAGTAGATGGCAAATAGCATTTGGTGTCTGGAAAGTTCATTTTAGAAAAATATGTCACATATGAACATTTAGGTTAGTAAACTGTAGTTTGATGATAGAGTGAGATAGAATGAGGCTATGTTGAATCAGCTTAATTTCATCAGTTTATCAACTACACCCAGTTCTTTTTGTTCAGTTTGTTTAAAACCTACTTTAAAATCTCACCACAAACTGGTTACAGTACTCTGCAGTTTCCTTTGTAATGCTTTAAAAGATATGTAGGTCATAATAGGTCAGTCATCCATAACAATCTACTGCCTCTGTGTGGTGTGTTAACTGATAAATCCTTGGGTGTGACCTTTCCCGTCTGAAACCTGAGCTGCTCAGGTTGCCCACAACCAAACTGGCTGCTGTTCAAATAACCAGCTTCCATCAGTCTTTATGTGTAGTTGTGTCACCCATAGACCTGCATTCATAATTCATCCTGATCATATGGATCTGCCTGATCTTACAGCTTCATTACTGTAGAGGTTTGTATGGTAATCAAAACCAGGAACAGGAGAACTGTAGAACAGCTTAGGTCAAATTTCTCTGCTGTATAATCAAGATTGTACTCAACCCTTTACTGCAGCGATCAGCAAGTGTTATATTACTGTTGTTTGAGTCTATAACTGCAGTAAAAAAGATAATTATATCAATGTACTCTTGATGCTTGAGCCAAGTATGCAAAATATGGCATATTTCTGTAGTGGGCTGTTGTGTTGTGGCTGGTGAAATCCAATCTGTCATCAGAGCTTTATACTTCTCTCTTTATCTACATGACACTAGCAGGCCCTCTTGGGTTGCTAGGTGACCTGTCACAAAAAAACAAAACAAAAAAACAACAACAACAAAAAAAAACTTCAGTGCTCCTGAATTTGATTGGCGTTTGACTGAGCTGCTGCATCAACCAATGAGAGCAGAGAGGAGGTTAGCAAGGAAGTGGCCAGGTAACAGTGAAAGATGAGTTGCTTGTTAATACAGATGGTATAAAGATGAGTTGCCATAAATAAAGCAGGCATGAACATGTGTGTAGAGTTAATTTAAATACAGTTCAAATTACAAATGACTGATGCAAGTTTTACACAAAACCCTTGAAACGGCTTTCTATTTGAATATCTACCAAGGAAGAGCTAAGACTGGATTTGGAAGGAGGGGGGCATTGTCAGAACATGAACATGTCAAAGCACAGAGCTCATGTAGTTTTAAACTACACAAAACAAACTTAAAAAAAAAACAACAAAAAAAGTAGGTCAGTGGTGTGCAAAACGCACAAGATTTGCAAATCATTTAATATCTGCATTAAACTGGAAATAGTACAAAGACAACATATAAACTCTTAAATCTGAGATTTTTTTTTTTTTTTTTTTTTTTTTTTTTATTTTTTAATTTTTTTTTTTTTTTTTTTTTTTTTTTTTTTTTTTTAATAATTTTTTTAATTTAT
>VVAS01109653.1:0-11433 GCA_015103295.1 Ptychochromis oligacanthus | reverse complement strand
ATACAATGAGCATAGTTTTGATTAATGCTTACAACATTTTGAACTGCATCAAAACATATCCTAGCGGGGCGCCGGTATAGCTCACCTGTTGAGCAGGTAACCCATATGCCAAAGGGTACTGCAGTGTCATTCTCCTCCACTCTCTCCGCACTGTCCTGTCTACTCTCTCTACTATACTGTTGAATAAATGTTAAAATACTCCCCCAAAGAAGATATATATTCTAGCTGAGAAGAGGCAGAAGAATTAAGAATCTGGCCAAGCATTTGTTAGCAGCATTTGGTACTTTATGGACACATTCTTTCTGGGTATTTATGGTCCAATTCTAAGCCCTAGTATTGGCTTCTAAATGGAACTAAATCATTAATTACAAACACTAACCTATCACTCTGTCTCTTTCAAATAGAGTATATAATGTAAGTTTGAGTCAGATTTACCTCTGCCGCCAAGTGGCTTGCCCTCTTGTCTGTGCCACCTGTGAGGATGCATATTTATCCCTCCCTGAGTTGCTAAGAGCTGGCTTAGCATATGGATTAGCTGAAGAATCAAATGCGTGGCCGCCACACTCGATCGCCTTAACCGGTAATGACTAAGCAAATGAAGAGTACTGGTTGCAGAAATGTATATTTCTTCAACTCAAACCTTATTTATAGAAGAAATCAGGTGTGAAGTTGTGCCTGATGGGATAATGTTCCAATATCCCACTTTTCGTTGACCAGTCCACTAGTGGAATGACTTTCAAAATGAGAAATCACTGAAATAGAAAGGTTTGGCTTCTCCAGTGCATTCTCTTAAAAATTAAAGGCTCTTAATAGACCTCCCTGCTTCAGATGTGTTAGTTGGCATATACTTTTGAAATTAGTTGTTCAAATGAGGTGTGGTGAGGTGAGGTGTTAGTTTTTAGCTTCATTATTTTAGTAGCTGCCACTGAGAGGAGACACTAGTGCCATTGTGAGTTAATCAAAAGTCAGTCTCTTTGAGACAACGTGAAATCTGTTTTGACTAAAAATCAAATAAACAAAAAGCTCCCAATTTCTGCCTTTTAGGGGTTGGATTTGACAGTAAGTGCTTTTTGGTGTTCACAATGAGAATACTTTCTTAAAACTTTAGTGACAAACTTTTAATAAAAACATAAAAGTCAAACCATTTGAATGTGAAAATGCCAAATACAGAAATTTAGCATAAAATAATAAAAATGGCTTCTTCATATCTAGTGATTTTAATTGTGAGGCAGCAACAGTTGTGAGACAGCATCTAATACCCAAAGGGCACCAGTTCTGCTCAACGTTCCTGTTGATTGGGCCGCCAACAAGTTGTCTCGTTTGGGTGCATCCAAGAATTACTTCATTATCTTCTCAGTGCAAGATAGGAATGGCCTTATGTGTGCTGGCTATCAAGTCAAAAGGAAAGGTGTCAGTGGTGACGTGCCACTGGGCTGAATGTCATCAGATAATGATACAAGCTGGAAAAATGTATCCAGTATGCCAAAGAGACGATTATGATGTAATGATATCCAGTGTGTGTTTGTGTGTGTGTAATGGATGTGTGTGGATGTCTCAGTCAGACCTTCGGGCTATTCCTTTGCCTATCAGATGCATTGTTTTATTAACTAGGCCTGGGTGGTATCCTAAAGATATTTGAGTTGTAGCGGACACATCGGTGGACTGAATGGAGATATGAACCCCAACCTTCTAAAGGCAAATAGTGCACACAGCTTTGTGCATTTTGGCTTCCTACTAGTTTCCCTACCATTCACAATTGCGGTGTTTCACAGCTCACTGAGCTCACTGTTCACCAGTACACACTGCTCTCTGCTGGGATTTTTGTACAATACACTACAATACATAAACTCAACATCGCATTTATGTATCAGTTTGAATAAAAAAAGGACTGTCTATTTTGACAGTAATGACAGATGGGCTTCAGAGTCAAAAACATCCACCAGTTTGAATTTTTGGTAGCAGCAGTAAGGAACTGCTTTTACTTTGAAGCAAATGTTTTTAGAAAAGTCACCGGCTTCCATGCAAACTACGGGTGACATTTGCATATTTTTTGACTAAATTTCTGGTGGAAATACGGTCTTTGATTCCAGACACTCACATTAAGGTTTTAAAGTAGCAATATGCATTTTACTTTTTGCCTCCTCTCATGTGATGCTGTAAGGCCGACACATTTTTTTTTCTATTTCTACACAGTCCTTTATAATATAGGCAGCACTCACTACACCCACCCCCATTTCCCACAGGGTGTAAGACATGGCATCTTATGAACATGGGCATGTGTTAAAAAGTTTCACAGTTTATATACAATTAAATGCTAATACAGTAGGAAGCTAGAGAGATGGAGGGAGTTAAATAGCTGATAGCAAGCAGTCATGCAGAGCGAGGATACAGAGGTCAGCGCAGTTATATGCAGACTGAATGGGTGTTTTAGATGCATCGCCTGTTGGGAGAGATAGGCCATGGTCATACGTGATGGGAGTGTGCATGAAACTGTTGTGACTACAAAATTACTTCCATCCCTGTCTGAGCTACTGCAAGGCTCAATTATCTGTGGTTGTTCATCCATGTAGCTGAATCTCATACTCTTGCATTGCTTTGCCTATATGTATTAATTAATATTTTCACCTCTTTATTCATGATTAATCTCCCAATCCAAAAGTAAAAATAATAATAAAATTAAGTCATTTTATGTTGCTGTTTTTATCTGACTGTGTGTTTATGCGTTGTCCAAAAAAGAAACACACCCAGAATGTTATTTAATTTGCCTCTGCCAGATCACTTTAGTTGATCTGATTCAAAGAGGGCAATTTGGTCATGTTCAGCATAAAATGACTGAATGTGAAATATGGTTTACTTTAACAGTCATGTGTCAAGGCCAACTCTATTATGCTCATAGCCTTTAGAAAAAGTGCAGGTAAGCCAAGCATGAATGCTCTCTCTCATGCTTTTTACTCAACATTCATTTAATCAACATCTATGTGGATTTCCACATTTACAAGTACCTTGATTGTATTTGTTGAGGCATGAGGGGTAATTATTCACTTTTGCCAATGTGATTTGAAGTGAGTGTACTGAGTTATAGAAATATTCAGCTTGGCTGAGCTGTCTGGTTAATCTTGCCTGAAGTTTTTCATTTATGTTCGTTAATATTAGAAGGCCTTGTTGCATAAAGTTTAATGTAGTCAAGCAGACAATTAAATGCAATACCTGCACAGTATACTGTAGAGCAGGATACTGTGTACACTTGCCCTTTGAAAGTTTAGCAAGATTCATGCTATGACGCCCCTTTGATGCCTTTGGCCAAAGCCTCAAGTTAGACAATTCATTTGGCTAAAGGATTAGACTGCAAAGCTTTTTAGTGGTAAGCTGGTCACATGAAGATCTAAAATCGGTTTTGATAGACAAGAAAACCTTGCACCTCCTTTGGGGATTTTCCTCTCTTGAACTCCCAGACTCCTCCCACGTCATCCCTGACTTAGCAGTACATGCATGCTTCAGTGGCCATGTGGATTTCCTTGTGCTCGAGCTGTGGCTATCTGTAGGATTTGGCTCACGGGATTCCTCTGAAAGCCTTTTCACTCCCTGGACCATTTGGCCTGGTGGATGTTTTCCTTTTGTTGGCAAAGATATGAAGAATCACAGATTGTCTCTTCTGATTGCAGAGTCTGCAAAGACCTATGTTGGGATAAAAGCTGTGTTCAAATCGAAAGAAAGGACACTGAAGTGAAGACAGCTGACAACCAAGGTAAGAAATGTTTGCATGGCTTTGTGTACAACACTGGTGGCTTATATTCTTAACTGCCAGACATCATCAGTAGGATCTGTTAGTTCAATTCAATTCAATTTTATTTATATAGCGCCAAATCGCAACAATCAGACTACCCCCTATGAGCAAGCACTTGGCGACAGTGGGAAGGAAAAACTCCCTTTTAACAAGAAGAAACCTCCGGCAGAACCAGGCTCAGGGAGGGGAAGCCATCTACCGCGGCCGGTTGGGGCTGAGGGAGGAGAGGAGAGGGAGATAGGACAAAAGACACAAAATTGGAAGAGAGCCAGAGTTTTTAATAAAAACTCTAGTGTAGTGTTACTGTGATAGGTCGACAGTGAAAAGCCTGGTGGAGATGGGAGGTTGGTGTTACTTTACCAGTGGAGCACAGTGTATCATTTCCACAGGTGCCGAGTGGGTTTTTGGAAGGGGGCTTTATGTACAGTACATTTGAGCTGCACAGCACATATTGACTGACACTAACATGTTTGTCAGATTCCCATGCTTTTCACCTGTCATGACTGCCCAGTACATGGGAAAGCGATCAAAAATGCACTGTGGATACAATCCAGAGTGCTTCCTCATCTTTCCAGACAAGCAGGTCTGTTTCTCTCTGCCACCTAAACAGCGCAAGGGTCACATATATTGTATAGATAGGTTCCAGACTTCATTTACAAAGCAAATTGCGTGTTAGATAGCTTTGCATTTTACACTTACTTAATGACTCTTAGATATAATCCTGTTTCCTTTGTATGCAGATTTTTGAATGTAGCAAATGAAAGAAACCACACTTTGAATATGCTGTAAAATAACACCAACAATGTGCTTTGGCAATGCATTATGTGTGCTCTATGAACACGCCCTCAATTCGCACAGTATCCCTGTAGGGTTGAGAAATCACTCAGTCCTGACAAGACAGTAAATATGAACACAGTGGAATTAACCTTGTTCTGCAGCAAGATTTCTGAGCCAGTTTTTCTTTTTGTGTGCTGGCAGTGGGTCAGTGTATCATCTGACAGTTTACTGAGCTGGAGTTGCAACAGTCAACGACCTTCCTCAAGAGCGGTGTCTTGCACAGCGTTGGACTTTTTCCTTTCATCATAACTGCTATTCACATGTTAACATGCTGTGGCTAAATGACAGGTCACATGCTAGCTTCGTAGCCATGTCTATGATGAGTGATGATCCTTTTCGTGCTTTATGCGTGTTCTCACCATCTAACACTGCACTGGATGAAGCAGTGATTGATAGCAGTTCGTTGAATTCTAATCAAGTTTTGAATCTGATACAGAAGAAGTAAAACTGTAATCACTTCTGTTGGCTCAGGAGGAGGAAACAATCAAGCTTTGAGCTGCAGCCTAATAAATGTTAACAGCCTGTGTCTACAATCTGAAAGTGAGAGTAACGGCAGATATAATCTGATACATTAAAATAAGAGCGCTAGGCTGCTGACATTTGCAAGCTTATATTTCTTGAGCTACTTGCTCCAAATGCAGGTGGTCCCAGGTTGGAACCTGAAGTTGACAAGCTTGAATTATTGATTTGATATAAAACAAAGATTAACTGAGAGAGTCTGACAGGTGGAACTGATATGATGCTATTACGGTGATTGTTTTTCCAGGGATTTATAACTCAGTTGGTCTTGTTGAACTGTGCAATCACACAGTCTACACGCAATTGTAGAGTGACACATTGATCTATAATTAACTTACTTTTGCTGATTACTCTCATGAGTTTGCAGAGAGACAAGTTTTGACCTTTTGGCCCATTGGCAGGAACATGCTTCTCTGCGCTGTGCAAGACAAAACATTCATGCTGTAGATAAGGGATTCCCAAAAAGGGAAATACGAGGTAGGAGAAATGTCTAACCAGCTATAGCAGCAACTAAAAGCTTTACATTAAGAGTTTGAAATAAATGGCTGAAAATAATCAATACTTAATTGAAAGTAAGAGTCAAAATTTCTAAAATATGCAGCAAAATGTTGGATGAATAAACTAGGGAAGAATTGGAGAATAGTTTGAATATTTAGCTGAATGTAGTGGACATGTATGTAATGGATAGTTGAAAGACCCAGGTTCTGCTTCATGATGGCAGATGCGCTGCAGAGTTTGCCAAAGTGACCTAAACAGTGACTGCTCACATGCCTTGGACATATCTGATTCTGTTCTAATCTGCCACAGCTTGATATGCACCTCTCCAGAAACCAGAAACTGTACCTCGCTACAATGCAACAATGGTGACTGTTCATCTTGATAGCAATTTGCCTTGTAAACACCTAAATTAATATGAACACTGCATATAGGTGTGTGCAAACATATTTCCTCAGTACAACACAATGTAATATGTGATGGGTTTTTGATAGCATCTGGCTAACTCACAATGCTAACTGGCATTAGCATTATAAGGAAGTTGGTAGTCTGTGAGTGCAGCCATCTGTTGTTTCCTTTTTTTCACAGCTCAGTAAATCTGTGTATGATGTTAGTTGGTTTGAAGTCCTTCCTCTTTTTGAGCTGACATTGTTTGAAGTCACAATAGAATAGTAACCCTTCCTCCTGGGATATAGTACATTTATTTTCTGTTGGATTTTATTTGTACAGAAAGCTGTGTCCGTTAACCTGGAGCACAGTTTAAGATTTTTTTTTTTTTAGTGATAACAATAGTAGGTTTTGTAAATCTTGTACAGTCTGATGTTCTATTATGTACATAAATTAAAATTTTCATTTAAAAAACATTAGAAAAATGATTTTGTGCTTTCAGTTATCTTAGAAAGAAAATTGTAATTGGTGATTGGGAGGTCAGACTTGAGAAAAACAGAAATTTGAGTACGTTAAAGAAATTGCAATTGATACAATGCTGATGAAAAGAATTCTTCCCATCCATCTATCCATCCATCCATTTTCTGTGGTTTATCCGGGTCCGGGTTGTGGGGTTAACAGTCCAAGCACAGACACCCAGATCTCCCTCACCTCAGCCACTCCTGGGTCTGCCTGGGGTCTCCTCCTAGTAGGACATGCCTGAAACACCTCACCTAGGACACATCCAGGAGGCACGCTAGTCACCTCAGCTGGCTCCTTTTGATGTTGAGGAGTAGAGGCTTTACTCTGAGGCCCTCCTGAATGACTGAGCTCCTCACGCTATCTCTAAGAGAAAGCCCAGACGCCCTTTGGAGGAACCTCATTCTTTCAGTCACCACCCAGAGGTCATGGCCATAGGTGAGAACAGATATGTAGACTGACCAGTAAACTGGCGGCTTCGCTTTCACACTCTTCACCATAAGAGACCGGTACAGCATCTGCATCACTGCAGATCCCGTGCCAGTCTGTCTGTCTGTCTCCTGCTCCACTCTAACTCACTTGTGAACAAGACCCCGGGATACTTAAACTCCTCCACTTGGAGAGGAGTTGTAACAAAGAATTGTAACAATACTTAAAATAGCCTGATCAAATGAGGGACGTTATTACTTCTCCATTATTACTTCTAAAATCACTGATGATATTAAGGCATAATATTAAGGTTATGTATTTGAATTGCATTTAGATTAGAAACAGAAAGTAATAAATACATAGCATGTAACATTCCAAGTATACCCAGTGTATTTTAAAGACATAAAAAAAACCCTTTTCCAAAACGGACCTGCCTTCTGACAGAAAGTTGGATCGAAACCCTGAACTTGAAGACCATCAGGTTTCCAGGCCGCATTAGTGAAATATTGGAGCCTCTGAGAATACAGATTACCCATAACACGCAGAGCGACTCTATAACAGCAAGATGAATGCCTGCAGTTGATACAGTCTGCCACAGTTTATAAGCTGTAGTACTGACTAAAACTGAAAAGCCTGGTGTGTGATTGTTTTGTAGTTTGCTAATTGCTATTAAAACAGAAACCAGAATGCAATCCTTCTCTAATTATAGTAGATTGACTTCGGTGTTGCACTGTGTTGAGCGACTGAATCAAAACAAAGCAACTTCTATCAGTGGACTGAGAGTCGGGCACTGACACCGTACACTCACACATCCACCCTCGTGCCTCTCAGGTGGCAGAGAGAACGAGCAGAGCCACTCCCTCCCCATCTGTCATGCCCATCAGGGGAATCACCTTCTTGCTCTGGCACACACTCTCACAAACACAGACAAGCGCACACACACACAGACCCAACTGGGCATGCATTCACGGCCATAATCACAAACATGCACTCACAATCAAATGGACAAATATGTACGAACATCCACAAGCACACAGTCTCTGAAAATATACAAATGCCACACATTCCGATTCATACAATGATAATCTCTGAGCTTTGCTTATCTGCAGACAGGATGTACCTGGGGATGTGTAAAGCCGGATAGGAAAAGTGTGAGTGGGCTGAAAGCCAGTGGTTGAATTGCTTTTATTCTTTGACAGTTTGACTCACCACCTGGCTGGGTAATCCCAGTGTATGCTTTTGGACAGCTTGCGTACCAAGCAGCAGTTTCAGTCTGAGTGAATTGAATTTGTCAGATGGCCATTCAGGCCTTCGCCGGCACTAACTGGAAGAAGTAAGCTGTATGACAGTTAATGCTGCGTAGAAGAGAGACACAGTGACATTTAAACTGAAACCATTTCAGTCAGACAATGAGCGTTCATGCTGTCGCTGTATTAATGCTGTCTCCTTTTCTGTGACATTTGAATGGGCTTTTTTTTTTTTAAACTGGTAATCAATAAAGTAACTTAATAACCTGCCTTGAAGCTCTTGGATGTCTAGACAAAATAGAGTAGTGTCAATTTAGTGCAGTTTCACTCTGCAAAGAAGCAAAGGATTAATTTAGAAAGACAATTATCAAGCATGCTGCCAGCTGACATTTCCAGGGACTGAGGAAACAATAGCTGAATAATGACACTGGCTAATACCAGGTTGAATTAATTTGTCTGTGGCAGGTGGCTTTACCTGCATTTAGGCTGGAAACATGGCTGGGTGTCAGTGTAGCTGTGGAGAAACGACACTGTTATATTGTTTTGTTTTTTGTTTGTGGTTGATTTTTTTGTGCAAGCGATCTTTGTTTTCCACCGTATGGTTTTATTGTGTTGTAAACAAGGGGCAGCTGTAATGTTAGGCTGCAACATCATAGAGGTAGCGTGTGCGGTATTTTATGAAACTGTGTGGTTTCTAGGACGGCTCTCTCATTCACTCACAGGAAGTGGTTTTTGCCTCTTTTCTGCAAAGCACAAAATGATCCTCTTTTGCAGGTCTCTTGATACTCACTTATTTCATTCATTCTGTTGTGATCACACCAACATCTGTATTAAAGACAAGCTTGGGGTCAAAGCAGAAAAGTGCAAACCACAGTTGGTAGAGATCATAAAGGTTTTGTGGCGTAATGTTAGATATTCCTCAAGGCTGTGTTTGTATTTGAACTGCAGTTTATTGGTGCTGCAGAGTCAAAAGATAAAGTGAAAGTCTTCATGAAGTTTCCAAAGGTTAAATGTGTTTTACCACCACAACCTGTGTAGATTATCTTTTTGTACAGCTTTACTGGAGACACTGAACAGAACTGGCACATTAGTAGAACGTGAAAGGTCACAGTTCTCAACACATACTCTTCTTCCTGTGTTTTTTTTTTATTCTGATGGATATGTTGGCAGGTTATTACAAAAAAAGGTTGTTTACATTGTTTTTCACCAAAGAATGTAGTCTTCTTTTTGCCTGCATTTTGACTATATGTGTAAGTGAAAATAACAAAAAATGTGCACTCATTAAATAAACACAAAAACACAAAACAGCACTATTGCTTCTGATAAGAGACGGTGAGAGAGAGGAGTTTATTTCCCTCTTCCAGCAGCAAGGAGAAAGAAGCAGGCTTTAACAGAGCGAGAGCCTCGTTCACAAATACTCACTGGCCACTTCATTAGTTACACCTTGGTAGTACTGGTCTTTTAGGGTCTTTACAACAGGTGACTGTTGTTGTGATTTGGCGCTATATAAATAAAACTGAATTGAATACTGGGTTGGACTCCCTTTTGTCTTCAGAACTGCCCTAATCCTTCATGGCATAGATTCAACAAGGTGCTAGAAATATTCCTCAGAGATTTTGGTCCATGACAGCATCACACAGTTGCTTCAGACTTGTCGGCTGCACATCCATGATGTGAATCTCCTGTTTCCACCACGTCCTAAAGGTGCTCTATTGGATTGAGATGTTGTAACTGTGGAGGTCATTTGAGTACAGTGAACTCAATGTTCAAGAAACCAGTTTGAGATGGTTTGAGCTTTGTGTCATGGTGCGTTATCGTGCTGGAAGCAGCCATCAGAAGATGGCATGCTATATGGCACATACAGCATGCCAGTGAATGCAAAATGAAATTCATTTGAATATAATAATAAAGATAAATTGCTTTCATTTTGCATTCACTGGCATGCTGTCTTACCATCGTTGATCCCAGGAAACATCATCCATTGGCACAACCTTACTATCCCCTTTTTACTTTGAGCACAACTGAGCGTTAGTTTTCCTGGGAGATTTAACACCCACTGGCAGACAGTATTGCACACTGAAAGCGAGGCTTATAGGCAGCCATTCTAAATGCTGATGGTGATTCTTCTATAGGGACTGCATTGTGCAGTTAATTTACGTTAAAGCAAAGAAATCACCAATTTGCCATTCAGTGGAGCAGTTATTGTTTCGATCTCTTTTTCACAAAATGGCCACAATAAAACCCACAGTTTGGTTTGGTTTTAATCAGCAGGTCAGTCCTGACATTTGAAAATCTGGAACCAGCATATTTTTATAACATTTGGTTGAAAAACAATAGTACAATAGAACACAAAAGATTTGGTGCCTATGTGCAAAAATAGATAAATATTGTAGTTTTAAGGCTTACACAATATCAACATTTGAACAAATAAATGAGCTGATGTTTGTGCAAAAGAAATTTCATTAGCAAATGTTTTTGAGGACTCTTTAAACATATTTATATTGACTTGCTTTGCTATTGTGACCGCATAGTCGCACACTGTAATTGAAAAAATGACACTTGGAATCATTTAAAGTCTGCAGCAGTTCACGGGACAGGCGGCACAGCTTAATCGTCTGCAGAACTGACTTTTCTTGCATTTTACTCCCGCTTTGTAAGCTATGATTGCAGCCAGATGCCGTTGTTCCATTCAGATCACATACTACTTCACCAAAAGTCTTCATCAGGCTCTTTGAATTGCTTGTCACTGCAACGGCTCCTGTCTGACAGCCAACTGCATTTCCTGGTGTGAAACAGATATGATTGTATCGAGTGCTATCCAGTTTCAAAGTAACAATGAGGTAGTTCTTTTAGCAACCCAGGCTGGAAACATTTTTCTAAGTTCACAAGTTTCACGGGGAGCTTGTGTTTCGATACACCACAGTGACAGCAAATCTGACAGGAATACAATTTTCTTTAAGTTTTGACATTTTAATTCATCTAGGTAACAGACAGGTTAGGCGCTTCAGTTGATCCATCTACTGTTCGCCGAAGCCTCGTCAGAAATGGTCTCAGTGGAAGGGTGGTAGAAAAGTATCATTAGATTTTAATCTACCATGTAATACCACCTGGAAAGCATCTGATTGGCAATGGCTTCATTTTTCAGCATGACAATAATCCCAAACACACTGCCAATGCGCTAAAAGCATACCTGGATAGAAAAACACACAATGGAAC
>VVAS01109650.1:0-10285 GCA_015103295.1 Ptychochromis oligacanthus | reverse complement strand
GAAATGGTTCAGAGGAGCACACAGAGGAGTCTAGGAGGAAGGATATCAAAAAGGCCCAAAAGGAGAAAATTGATTTCAAGTCCATCCTTTAGGTGTATCTCCGAATGGCGAGATAACATTTTTATGCACTGCTGCTCTGCTAGTGAAGCTGAGGATAGACTTGGGTTTAAAGGTAGATCTTTACGGTTTGGTGCGAGGTTAAGATGTCTTCAGAGAAATTACTTGTTTGGGACATTTTACCAACAGTGCTCTTAACGAGACTTTAGATAAGCAAGCTAAGATACAGTTGTACGTTAAAGATGCTGGGCCATACCACTTCCATTACTAAAGGGATCAGTTTAGACTGTACAACTGGAGTGAATTCATCCAAGTTTTTAACCTACCTCTGAGATTATTGGGAACATTACTGTGGTATCAAATCAGTCAAACTTAGATTACATGCCAAGGAAAACAGAAAGCATTTTTTATGCAGAGAAAAGCATTGTAGTTCAGTTTCACAAAGGAAATATCTGAGAATAACGATGTGGAAATTGACTCATCGCTAGATTTTATGTATAGATCTTCAACGGGTGACACTTGGTTTTAAAAAAACAAAACAAAACAAAACAAACAAAAAAAACAGGGTTTAAGATACATTTGATACATTTGATTGGTATACCAGTTGTGTAAGTTTTCAGTCTTGTTTATAACTGCACTATGGTTTGACAAAAGAAAGGGTTCTTTTGTTGGTTTCCTACTTTTAGCCTGATAAAAGGTCCTGTGGTGGTGGTTGATCTTTGGTCTCAGATACAGATAGCCTCGGTGGACTTGATGTTTCTCTGGCCATCTAATGATTTTTTTTTCTTTTTTTCCCCCTGCCGTCACCTGCTTTGATCCGATATTCAAGCATTCTCTCATCCAAAGTCTTTTCACATGTAGTGTTTTTTTTTCCAGCTGATGTCATTTATCACTCCATCCTTGTTTGCACTCTCTCTGGAGGAGTCCAGTCTTTAGAGTGTACATGTAGAGATTTAAAAGTGTTGAAAGGTTTGTGGTCTGTCTGAGATTTAAAGACTGTAGCTGTGTTGTTGACAGCACTCATGCTTGGCAGTGTTCACCTTAATCTCAAATTCAGTTGGGGTTTTTGTCATACATCTTTTGCACCATTTCAGCCTACATGCTCCTCTGATGCTCCCATCAGAGTACAGTGGTCTTTATACTCTCATCTAATTGCATTGGAGTGGCTGCTTACCATCCTTTCCTTTTTCACACAACCTTGATGTGCATGAAAATTAATGTCATTCATCTAAATAGTAAATTGATGCATATGCAAGCAAAGCAGTTTGGTAAAGGTTTGGTCCTTACCAGAGGTAAGGACCAAACAGTTGGAATGAAGTCGTTCTCATGAGAGTCTGAATCTGCTTTCATGATGTAGCACCACTCCTGCAGATACCTCTCTCTGGTACTTGAATTGCTAAAATTTGCATGAATTTCTTAAAAATATAAAAATAAAAATTCTGTTTGCTTTGGCTTGAGTACTTTTGGCAAAAACATCTCAGACATAACTGTATCAAATGAAGAAAGTGTATGTCAACAGTTTTTTTGAGCAGCTCTTTGGCAATTCTCTTTGAGTCTGTACTGACCCTTCACGGAGTTTCAAAACCAGACACATAAATGGTGCTTTCACAGTATGTTACCCCCTAGCTACCGTGTAAAATATAAGAGATGTCCCCTGTGACACAGCAACTTCAAGCCATGTCTAGAAATCAAACACATCAAGGAGCAAACTCACATGCTCTACCATTTGGCAGTCTCCCAAAAATCAAGAGAAAGAGAGTACAGAGCTGGGGAAATATACTTCCTGTCTTTGCCAGTTTCAGCATGATGTACATTAATTCAAAGTCAAAGAGGGGAAGTGGTGGAATTAAAGCGCTCCCCGCCCCCCCAAGGATAATAAAGAATTGAGGTAGGAGGGAGAGAAGTGGTGGAAGAGAACAAGGGAGATGAAGTAAAAAGGAGAGAAAAGTAATACGGAGGTGGAAATCTTTTACTATGCTCATTCTCTCCTAATGTAAGGCTCCCATGGCAGAGAGACAGAGAGGGCATGTGTGGAATGGCTGATGAGTCTCCCGTTGCTGTCTCGCAGACAGACGATTCCTCCATTTTACCCTGAAAGGCTGTAAAAACTTGAGCCATAAGTTAAGAGCTGACGGCAGTGAACTTTTGGCCCTGGGTTGACCAATGGGCTGAAATGGGCCCACACAGAGCTAAGACAGACCCCTTAAATCAACTTCCCAGGGGTAAGAGACACAATGATGGTGCCTCTGGCATTGAGGGTATGTATGTGTGTATAACAGTGGTGGATTTTTCAAAGTTTTGCCTAGATCCCACTTAAGGTACCTTATATCTTTGTAAAAAAAAAATTCTTTTGGATTTAAAGTTAGAAAAACTTTGTTTCCAACTTAAAGTTTTCTTTAAACAATCTCTTCATTGGATCAGTCAATAGTTCTCATTCTGCAGTGCAGTAGTCCAAAAGTCACTTCGAAATGTTACACTGGAAAAGTTTTTTTAGTTCAACTTTTATAATTGAATGAACCAGACGAAATGTGCCCACAATGTACTTATAACCTAAGCTACTGGAGCTTGCATTGCAAATATCTCAATGGTAGGTCCAAAAACATAAGCCATAAGGTCATTGCTGATAGGGGTGAACTTTTGGCCCTGACAAATGAGACAGACCCCCAAAACAGTGTAACATTTTGGAATGGATGTCCAAATAATTAGACCTCTGGGTTGACACAGTGCAGGTACCAATGTAACTTTAGACTGTCTACCAAAGATGGATGTAGACCTGATGTTACTCATTCTTCTTCTTCTTTCGGCTGGCCCCTTCAGGGGTCTCCAAAGCAGGTCATCTGCCTCCATCTCACCCTATCTCTCGCCTCCTCCTCTGTCACACCAACCCTCTGCACGTCTTCCTTCACTACATCCATGAATCTTAGTCCCTATATTTAAAGTCCCTAGTCTCACATCTACACTCCTGCCTTTCCTTCTTTCTTGCTGCCTCCAAGAGCACCCTCCATCTTTCCTCTTCGTTTCCACCAGCACCCTATTGACCAGCATCACTGGAGGTGATCATTGTTAACCTGGGCCCCGACCGGTCTGGTATGGAAATCTTATTTATGTTGATTTGGCAAAGATTTTAAATCGGATGCCATTCCTGATGCAACCCCTGCCATTAGCTTCACCAACACTTTATGGTGCAAGTGCTGCTGGAGCTTTAACCTTGGAAGTAGATGCAGTTGCACCTGAAACCTCTGCTCTGTTTCTACAGCATTTTGGCCATTGCCATCTTTGTTGTTTGAAATAATACTTGATAAGCAAAGAATGGATCTGACAAACTGAGGACACTGCAGGCTCATAAGATAGCCACTTGTCAGTCAAGATGTAGCAGTCCCCATTAGCATACTATAGGTGTGCTGAAATGTTAAAATTTAACAATCAGTGTGAAATGTACTACCACCAGCACAGACCTTTCTATTTCCCTAATGCAGTGCTGTCTTTGTACTTCACCACGCTTAAAATATGGTTAAATGTAAAACTAAGGGAATTGTTGTTGTTGAAAAAAAAACAAAAACAAAAAACCCTTTGCCTGCAAAAACAAACAAAAACCCAGCAATGTAATCCATTCAGTAAGTGACTTCATGAACTCACTTACTGCCACACTCTCTAGAATATTCCATGTCTTATTTTCTTTAGAAGCCTGGAATGTGAACTTTATAAGCTGAGATAGAAGAACAGTTATTTGTGTCCAATAGGGCCGTACCTGAGTAATAGACTATTAGAATAATCATTTGTTGGGTTTTAATTTTAGGATCTGGATATTTGAATTTTCAATGTTGATTACTAAAAACGTCCTAAGCCCAGAAATTAGTATTTGAAGCATCCCCAGTCAAATATTCATTGTCATAATATCTGACAGCCTGTTTGTGTGTTCAGTGATGCTTCAGTTGTTTATTTCTTAATAGTTTTGTCTATCAAGAGTCCTTGGAGGCATGCTTTTATGCTGAAGGTAATCAGGCTTTTTCTTGACTATTTTTGCATTTCAAAAGTTATGGTTAAATTTGCATGCCACTCAAAAAATAAAATAAAATAGAATAAAGACAATGTCAATCTCGGGGTGGGGTCTTCATATTGGCCTCCTCTCCTCTCTTGTCCTCTTCTCTCTTTTCCTCTTATTTTGACATCGGATCCCAACGGAGCTCCACCAGGTCCACTCATAAAAGAACAAGTGCGGCTGTCCATATCTTTGACAGCCACACATGTTGAACAAAGACACACAAACACATGCACACACCTCTCAGAATTACACTTGTCACAGTGCTCTCACTTGATACGATCCCCTGATACGATCCACAGATAGCCATGAAAAAAAAAAAGTTTAACCCAACCTCCAAAAAACACACTCACACCTGACACACTCTTACTGGAAAACCAAGCATATCGGCATTCTCTGGAGTCAAATCCACTTGAGGATATCTGAATGAAACATAGAAAAAAACCCAAATAAACTGCCTTCTATGCCAGAAAGCAGTGCCTGTTCTTATGCGGGCCTGTGTAATGCTAGTTAAAATGCTTGGCTGTGGATCAGTAATGATAAGTGACCGCAGAGTGGTTTCAGCAGAGTTTTAGCTGTGTTTGTGCAGTAACTTCACATCTCCAGTCCTGGGAGATTGTTGGAGGGAAGAAGGGAAGGGAGGAGGGTGGTATACCATCCATGTCAGCCTTCCCCCAATCCCTTTTTCCCATCTTCTGTCTCCACAGGCAAACTGCAGAGTGATGACCCCCCACCCACCACCATCTCCCTCTGTCTTCCTATGCTCCTCAACAGCCTTCACATTCACGCACCACATAATCGCCGCCTTTCTCTCGCTTGCAAGGTCACTTCTCTCCCATTGTGTTACCTCTCAAGTCACTCTCAAAAGGCTCATTCAGATCAGTTATGGGGCTTTTGTAAATATTTAGTGCGGGCAAATGCCGCGAACCTCATCATTTTCACTCACTATATAATTCAGTGGTAGATTGCAGTGCAGTTGGATCGTGTCCTTGGTGCAGAGATACAGCAGGGCTGTGAATGTCCCACACTTCAGTCACAATAAATACATTGAAAGTGTTGCTCTCTTTACATGCAATCCTATTCATTCAAGTGCGGATTTGAGTGTACATTTAAAACTCAGTAAACTACAAGGCTGCAATGCTATTTTTACTTGAGAATATGTCATCAGTGGAAATTCATAATCATACTAGAGCGCAATATAGAATATATTAGAATATGTAAAAAATGAGCTCCATGTTTACAATTAGCAGCCTCATAAGGATGACTCATGTCTTAAACCTGCTTCCTTGTGTGTTGTTTGCACCTACTTCAGTTTCATGTCATTTATTGCTTTACTTGGTAGGTATTTGCCCAAAGGTCGCTATCATTTATTGTCTTTTCAGATATAAATATGGCAGATATCTGCTGGTTCCAGCTTCTTAAATATGAGAATTTGCTAAATCTTTTTTCGTTTAGTGTCAAGACAATTTGAATATATTTAAGATTTTGGCATTATAATTTATTATTTATTTTATTTATCATGCAGAAATTGAGCAAAGTCAGTTTCAACCCACAACGTCATCTCAGTGCCAACACACATCAGCTTTGATCCCTCCACCCATAATTTTGGCAAATTTCAAATACTGGATTATTTATGTTGCTGTAGCCCGCCTACAGTTCTTGCACAGCTGCAAGCCTCTTTGCAACCCACATCCACCCCACTTCCTCCTTTCCTTAATATGAAATCTGTTGTCACTAATGCCTGCTCTGTTCTGTACCGGAGGTGTTGCTGCTGCTCTGCCTGCCTCAGGCTAAGGCAATGAGGTGAGCTCGTAGCTGCTGCATTAGACACTATAAAAGATGGACGTAGCTACCGTGACCTCATCCACTGTTTTCAGATCAGGCAGATCTGACTATGAAACTGCATGCTCATTGGCTAATGACTTGTGATTGACAAGTTGTTAGCAAATGAGCATATAGTTTTATAGAGATAATAGAGATCTAGAGATAATCCTCCATTTTGAAACATGGCATGACCGAGATTAATAAATAGACTCAATTTTTTATTCAACATGACCTGAAATGAGTGACTGAGCCCCTAAACTCAGCAGGAAAGTGTTTCCAGAGGTCAAGACAGAAAGCCATTTTCCCATGGACTTAAAGAGGACCAGAAGTCTTTTTGCAACCACAACTATCGCCATCTGGTGGCCTTCAGATAGAATGCAGGTTTGAGGCACTTCCACACTGGCTTCACTTTTCCGACTGGGAGCTGCGTCCGTGTTTTATACTGTCTCTGGTTGCTGCAGATGGAAATAACAATCATCTTTTTACTAAATTGGTCCCGACTAAATTGATGATTATCGTCATTCACAATGGAGAACTGCAAAATCTATGCTAATTCCAATCTCCAATGTCTTTCCCAAGACATTAATACTTTTTCTGTTTTGTATCATGCTGCACTGAACACAAGACAGATTCTAACAGGGAATTTGACCTGTTTGCATATTTGCATTTGGCTCACTGCCTGGATCTTTTGCTTTGGATATAAAGAAAGGCAAGTTATTCCAACATACACACTGTTCCACTGTATTATTATCATCATAATATACAAGCATGATTAAACAACTCATAAACATGTAAAAATGTTAGCTCTAAAGGCAGTTATGTTTTGATAAAAGATACAGTGCTGCTGATTACAAATAGAAAGCATTTTGTTTCACTACGTGTGCCCATGCGGGTGTTGTAATGTGTGTACTTTGCCATTGGCGTGATACAAGTTCACTGAGGCTCAATAAATGGTGTGGCAAACTGTATCAAGCAGAGCTCTCTCAGCGAGCTCATGAGATTGGTTGATAGATAGATTTCACACTCTGGTGGCGCTTCACACCAGCTTTGGTGTTTTGTCAGGGAGCATAACAGGTGATTATTCCACTTGGCTTACACAGGGAGAGGGAGGGAGCATGGGTTGATACTGGGAAGGGGGGGTACTGTATGGGAGGGAGAGCAAGAAGAAGAGCTAGAGAACATAAATGTATAAAATAAAGAGAAGAAAAGGCGATGAAAGATGTAAAAGATGTTAAAAAAAGAAAAGAAGAGGTGTGGTGCACGGAACGCAAGCAAATACATACTTTTCCAATGTTCTTTTCTGAAAATAGCTACATTTTCTGAGTCAAAACCATGATAAAGCATCAATATAAATTTAGGTCAGGTGACTGGAGGCATATATCAGTGATTGGCCATCACTGGTTGTTGTCTGTTTTTGTTTGTTTGTTTTTTAGGTGATTTTTGCCATTTCATCTTGCTAATTTAATGGCCTCCTTCAGAATTCAACTCAGAATTACCTTGGCAGTTGGAGCTGCGCTTTCTTGTTTCGTTGATTAACATCTTCACAAATCGGGGCAGCGACAATTAAGCCACGTTTACTGGTTGTTGGCCAATCAATTGGACAGTCTATCAATTATATTTAAGATGTGGTTGTGCACCCAGATAATTATTTTGTATTATGTGTTATCCCCACCTGTTTGTTCATACAGAAGCATACTTCACCTGGCTGCTTTGTTTAGCTCCTTCTACTTGTCTGGTGTAAAACCAAAATATCCCAAATAGGTGATTGTATGTTCTTTCTGCGAGGCCTTCCATGATTGCATTTCCTAAAAATTGTGTGTTGCACGCACCTCATGCACATCTATGACAACTGCCAGTTGTTGGACTAACAGTCCAAAGCAATATTTTTCATCACTTTCTGGAAGCTCTATCTTCTGTCATCTGCCATCTCGACCTCTCTTCCTGTGAAGCCTTTTGCCTTCTCACCATGCCTCTAACCCTTCTAACCTCCATCCTTAGTTGCCATTGCAGTCCACCCGTGCTGTACTCGTGACTTGCTTTTTGAGTGACAGGTGACAAAGGGTGCAGCGAAATGCTGCATCAGTGATGGACTCGCTGGTGTCATCGGTCCATCCAGCTATACAGGAAGGAGGCATGTTAGAGGAAGGAAGAGTGGCTGAAACGCTTTATAATTGGCAGCAGATAGGTGGATGGCTATACTCGCACATACATAAAGGTGTATTTAAACATGATTCTAGAAGAGAAAGGTCGACAGCTACACACATTATGTGTAAAGTGTAGATAGGCGCACACACAGTGATATTTCATATGACATCTACTACACTGTTTTCAGTCAGACACACATGCACACACACACAAGTTGAATGACAGGGTCAGACAGCTTTGGGCACAGTTGATGTGGGAAAGTTGTTTCTTCCAGTTCAAATCCTCGATATATGGCTGAACAAGACCAGCGGTGAGGAGATGTTACTCTCCCTGCTCCCTCTGGACTCACCCTCTCACTCTCTCTCTCTTTATATCAATAGTCTTCCTTGTGCTCTTACTCTTTTTAAAACTCATCACACCACCCTGCTCCCTTTTGCCTTTCCTTCAAACGCATTCCATCAATGCACACACGCTCCTACTGTTTACTATAAATGTTTGCCCGCAATGAGGTGAGTCCATATGCTCGAGCGGCGTTCACATAGATTTCACTCAACACTCGCCTAATGCTTGAGAGCAGAACCAATCGAGCGTGTTATAGCTATAAAGAAGCTCACAGGTATAATAGAGTGTGAGGTTGCAGAGGTTGCACCTTTAATTAATGGTCAGCAAAACAATTTAATACGCACATGACATTAGTGCATGGTCAGCCAAGGATGTGGCAGAGCAGGATGTGGGTAATGTTTGTGCTGTGTACCATAACGTTCGCACAAGATAACAGTTTTATTGATTTGATGCATACTGAAAGGCAGACTGAAATGTGTTATCATCAGTTTAAAGGATTAGCTTTACATTCTGGGAAATAAACACTTCATTGCTGAATGCTGGGTGAAAAGATTTCTACTCTCTTTTTGTATGTTAAATGTGAAGCTAAAGCTAGCTAGATTTGAGCTAAGCTAGCAAAAAGAATGGAAACATGTAAACGGCTAGTCAGACTTTGTCCAAAAACACCTGTGAATCTAATCATTTAACATGTTATGTCTGGTTATGTCTGGTACCAAAAGCTAAGTGTTAAAATAACCTGCTGTGGTTTTATTGCGCGTTTTGTGCTGCACTGTTTCTTGGCTAGGCTCCACGACTTCCTTGGATTTCCGTTATTTCCATGGCAACATAATTCTCACAGAGTAACTCAAAGATGTTACTCAGTGTTGTTTTTTAAATGCTCGAATTGTAAATATTTCAAATATAACCAGCTATTGTCAACGGTGCAGAATTCATTATTTTTGTGTGGAAATGCTAACATCTTTATGCTCAGAAAAGTAGTAGAGTCTGATACATTGATAATGGCATATAAACTGTTCAATATGTACTTTAAAAACAAAATAAAATAATGCAGAAAGAGATCCATTAATCTTCTTCCACTTAGCGTCAATTCACGGTCATGGTGGGGGGGGGCTGGAGCCTATCCCAGCTGTCATACAGGGCTAAGACATATGGACAGACAACCGTTCACTCTCACATTTACACATACAGCAATTTAGAATCACCAGTTAACCTAGTGAATATCTTTGGATTGTGGAGGAAGCCGGAAAGAACCCGCACAGGCACGGGGATGCAAACTCCATACAGAAAGGCTCGGGCCGGTGGATTCCCAGGTCCTTCTTGATGTGAAGCAACAGTGCTAACCACTGCATTGCCATGCCACCAGCACAAAAAAAGAAGCTTATGCTAATTAAGGAATGGTGTCACAACATAGTTTATACAGCAGAGTAGATCCCCCTCTGTTGTTTACAATTCTAAATACATTACAGCAGATGTGGCAGAATATCACAGCTGACATGACAGTGGTGCACAGTCAAGTGACATCATGACTGTAATCAATTAATCAGGTTTTATTTGTATAGCGCCTTTTGTGAAAGTGATTGGAGGAACTGTAAAAAAGACAAATCAAATATAGGTTAAATGAAGCATAAAATAAAATTTAAAAAAGACAGAAAAATACAGTAAAATGTACTTTTCATGCAAGCGAATATAATAATGGCACTAAAAAAAAAGCTCATGCTACAGTATTGTTTGTCCTGTTTATACTATTGACAAACTGATGCTTAATCACTCTATGAAAAAAAAAATAGCTGTGGTAGATATTTATATTCTAAAAATGGAATATTTTAGCCTGTTGCTAGGTGGTTGCTAGGCATGTATAATTCAACTTTTTTTTATATA
>VVAS01109634.1:3409-14602 GCA_015103295.1 Ptychochromis oligacanthus | reverse complement strand
CGTAACAGGCATGTTTGAGCTTAACTGATAAAAATGTTGCATACAGGACTTCCTGCGAAATATCCCTGGCAGCATACTGTGTGTGAATCTGTATGACCAGTGGATGCAAGTGATGGAAGGCGAAGGAGGCGAGGAGAGGATACCAGCTGTCCAGAGGTAGGAGCTGTCTCTTCACATCCTAAAATACGTCATATTTAAGGCCAAAATCCTCCAGCTAATCTTACAGCTGTCACTGTCTGACAAGAAAGCACGCAGATGCAAGTCGTACACACGTTTGCTATGTAGATAGGTGACACAGTACAGGAAAGGTTATTCAACCTTTCCTGTACTGTGTGTTTTGGTGGCCTGTGGTGGACCAACACCTTATACTCTGTTGGTTTTTCCTTTAATTACACGCTGTTTATGTCTAGAGTAAGAAATCAAAACAGAGAGCAGGGATGCATGTATTTCCAGAAGCAACAAGCGAAATTCCATTTTGCTCAGACAAAAAAGCAACACAGTGGAAATTCTTCTGCAGCCTGAAATAAGCAAACACACAGCACACACAGCACACACAGCGCGTGAAAACAAAGAAGCAGGGACCCGAGGATTTTGCGATGTGTTTTATCTTATCTCCTCTCATCTTTTCCTGCTCTCTGCCCTTCATTCTCTTCCCTTCCCATTAGGCTGCTCCACCTCCTGCCCAGCGAGAATCTGCTCCTGCTGCGACATGTAATCGCCGTCCTCCACTGTATACAGGGCAACGCCCACGACAACCAGATGAACGCCTTCAACTTGTCTGTTTGCATTGCTCCCAGCATGCTTTGGGCTCCAGCGCCAGGCACCCCTGAGATGGAGGGGGAGGCCACTAAAAAGGTGAGGCGGGGCACGCGTGGACGCACGTTACGAAAAACACTTGATCTGGCTGATCATGCCTAGCTGATCACAATATTCAGCAGAATAATTTGACATGTTGGGAAACGTGCTTATTCGCTTTCTTGCTGAGAGTTAGATGAGATGTTTGTCAGTTCACTGTGAGGCTTAGCAATAGCAAAGAGACTGGAAACAGGGGAGCAGTTATCCTACCCAGACATCCACAAGGTATTTACACTGCTCATGGCCAAGAAGTAGTCCTGCACAGAACCCCTGGAAAAAAAACACAAATTCCTATATTTTGGTTTTTGTACAGACAAAATAAATGAGATATGGCACGAAAGTGAGTGAGTTGTAGAGGTGCTAATAGGCAGATTAAGTTACTTTCAGACAGAACAAGGGTAGCTATTTCTCTTGTTTCCTATCCTCACGCTAAGCTGAGGTCTCCTGCCTCCGGCTAAATGTTGAATATAGAGAGATTAGAGCGGTGGCAGTGTTGTCTTCTAACTCTTGGCTGCTTTTGCAAGACAGTGCATTTCCCAAGAAGTCAAACTGGACACGCTGAGCACTCTGATGTGCTACCAGCGATGTGTAAGTTTGTGTGACTGGTGTGAGTAGAGAGAGCGGCCGAGACAGTTTGCAAACTCTGAGGAATTTAGCATTTGGGGGGGAAAACAGAAGCAAAGTGCTTCAGCGTGAGTGTGTACGTGCCGCCGTGGTGTTTGAAACGCATGTGACCAGACAGAGACCCGAAGTTGACTGACAGTTAAGATACAGAGGTTTTACTGACACAGGTGTACACATACACTAAGTCTTCACATGCACACTTAATGTCAGCCTGAGAGCCATTGGTCTGCGGACCGAAGGCTTCCCTGCGGATGTGAGCGGCGACCTCGGAGCAGGAGATGACCCGCTGACACACAGCCGTCACGCACACACTAACCCCGTCTCACAGACACACACGGTCAGTCTCGTTCACATGGGATCGCTTCTTATATTGGGCTAAGCCTCAAATCCCCAAGTTTAGAGCAACACTTGTCAAGTTTTCCATGTATATATAGTTTTTCATGTAGAAAAATATATGTACAGCACCTAGTTTACACCTTAGAGAATGTCACCTGGGTTGATTCTTGCAAATAATAAACAAGAACAAAACAACAACATCAACTATATATTTCATATACCCCTGGTGCTATCTAGCCATACAAACAGTTAATTCACTCAGCTTGTTTATGGCAGCTTTTTTTTTTTATATTTGAGATGTCCTGATGTTTGAGCATAAAAGGCACCTGCCAGCAAATCAGAAACGGCTGTAACTGTCATTAAAGTACTGAGCGTTTACACTAAGTTTGCAGTGATCTTCATGCTGATGCTATTTTTCTCTTAAAATGTGTTTTTGTGTGCCTGAAGTTGAGCAACTTTGCTCTGTCCTGCATGTCTTAGCCAGCCAGGCTGGCCTGAAATGCCTTAATTCTCCAGTGATGGCTGCAGCCAGACCCCACAGAGGAAGGCCCCTCGCCCACCAGAACCCATCATGTAGTCACTAAAAACCTAAGCATACAAAGCCTTGTGATTTGTGGTCTGTTTGGAAAGTTACCGTTATTTAGTTACACACAGTCTCAGTGGGTGGCTGGTTTGCTTATCTTTTCCAATCTGTGTGTGTGTGAGTGTGCGTGCACATGTGCATGTGTTTGTCTTGAAGTGGCTGAGGTTCATTGGAGAAAACATGCAAAGAATTTCCTACAGAATCTGAGGACTGAGGGGTGTTTTTGTGGAAAATTGTGTCACTGAAACACCCTCTTTCTCTTTTCGCACACACACAGACAGACACACACACACACACACAAGTGCTTGTCAGCAAAAATACCCTCATCACCCGCAAATACCTAAATATCAGCTTCACAAATACTCCCCTGATAACACTTTCCCTCTCGCACACTGCATATTTATGTGTTCGTCCTGAGCACAGGCAGCCATTTTCTGGGATGGAAAGAAAAAGGAATTTTTGACATTCCCACCTTGCAGTCAAAGACTGGGGCCAATTTAAACTTTTTGGGGCCCCTGGCTGGTTTCCAGCCTTGTCTGAGGACACGTCTGTGCTCAGTGTTGGCCATTTCAGTTTAGTCTCTGTGTCTCTCTTGCTTTCATGCAGCATGTAATTTAAAATTTTTTGGCTGAACATCGCCCTTAAAGACCATCTGAGGTAAATACAGTTTGCGTATAACTTAAAATGGAGACAGGAAGGCATAAATCATTTAGAAGTAAGTTGTTTTTCCTCTCAGGCTTGGCTCTTGTGAATAAAACTTTTGCTTTTCTTCTGCTTTGTTCTGCTGTCCTGTATTATAGTAACAGTACAGAAAAGTGATACTCAGCTCGAAATGCTCATAGGTGGCTTTCCAACATGCACAGCTGTGACATGTCTTAATGCACATACACACCCAAATACTTGCAGATTTAGTCCAAGTCCTGCAGTACTATTGTATGTTCTGACAGTGTACACCTGCAGTTCATGCAACAGACACATATTTTGTGAATGATACAGAGCATTCGTGTTTCCTGTTTTTTTTTCTGAATGGAGAAGAGTTAAAGATAACATCTTGCTGAGGTGAAGAAGAGGTTCTGAATGGGCTGCTGATGGATGAATAAGTGAACGTGTCCTGGATGCCCACAGGCTCCTTTTGCTCAGTGCTTCGCATCACGTAGCAGCATTTACTCATACTGAGTGACAGTGAGGAATGCCGAATAAGTGTTCAAAGAAGGCCAGCAAAGCTAAATGGATGAGGGTCACAGGTGAGGCAAGAAAGTTAATTTAGAAAGTAAAAAAGACCAGAAAAGAGGAGAGGAAATAAGGAAAAAGAGGAAAACAACAGAAGGAAAAAAACAAACATGTCACCTTTGTTTTTTAGTAGATTTCTACCTTAAAAAAACCCAGAAATTCTTGTGAGGTAAAGTAAAAAAAATTAGTTTAAGAAACATAAAACTTTGCCCTTACAACTTTCAGCTGCTGGCTTATTTCCCAAAGGGTCTCCACAGTGGATGGATGCACAGATTTGGTTTGGTACAGATTTTTACACCAAATGCCCCTCCTGATGACCCTCCCGTGTATCCAGGCTTGGGACCAGCAGGGGTAGTACACTAGCTTGTGGTATGAACTTGGGTTTGTGTTTTCTCCTGGCTGTGAACTGGGGGCTAGAGACCGACCAATATAGGACTTTTAAGACCGATACCAATATTTGGTGATTTAAAAATCTGATATTCTGATACATCGGCCGATATTTTTTTCTTTCAAACACGCAAAACATGAACAGATTTCCCTAACATTTGTTATTTTACCTATTTACACTCTACCTGGCTCTGCTTGGATTGGTTGGTTATTTGTGGCATTTTAGACAGGTGTGTTACCAGCAGAGACATTGCAGAGTGCCCTCTGGTGGACAAACCATGCAACATCAACACTCAAAACATGGCTGAAGGGTGTTTCTCTCGTCTTTTCTTTACTTTTTAAATTTTCATTTGTTGTCCGTTATGAATGCCTACAGTTCGGCAAATAGCTAGTATCAGCCGATAATGTCGGGCTCTACTGGGAACCTTTCATGTTCTAACCTCACAGGAATATTATAATTAGGTCAACAAAGGTTACTGGAGCACCCTGACTTTCTTGCTCAGAATATATATGCATTTCACTCACTTCACTTCAGATATACTAGCCTATAAACAGTATTTTAATTCACAGCTTTAATGTGATGTCATATCAGACCACCTTAAAGTTTAAACAAGGCTTTCTTCTGTTTCTTCTGTCTTTTTAGCCTGACCAGCCTCTCTTATTCACAACTTCTAGTAAAACGTAGACCAGTGATTCCCATTGTTTGGGCCGTGGCCCGCTACCAGGGTGGCCACAGCCCTGTAGTTTACAAGAAATTAATTTTTAAAAAATAAATCATTTTCAATATTGTCATTTAAAATTATGATATAATATTTGCATTTAAAAATTGGATCAATTCAAAATGACACGCTTTTCTTCATTTTCTGACCCTGAACTAGTGAGAAAGAACTAAATAGCATCAAGTGTTGAAAGTAAAGTTGTTAACGTAGAATCAGAACAGAGCAGAAGATCAAAATGCATCAATGAGAATGCATCATGGGCTGGTGTGATGATCAGAGTAGTGATGTAAGGTTTAGGTGGGCTGTAGAGGTTTTTCAGAAATGGGCTGTGACAGTCTAAAGTTTGGGAATGGCTGGCTCAGAGTATGGTACTGCATGTGCACACACTTCTCCCAACCTTGTCATAGAAGCACAGTGGCCATATGGCAGCAGTTTCTTCTTTCTGCAGAAACTTAGTTTGTCAGAATTGGGTTACTTAAAAAGTGTTGATCAGATTCATGTTATATAACCTATCCAAAATACTGGATATGGATCAACTTTAAATACCCAGCTAATGTTAACCGATTAGCTCTGCTTTGAAAATCAAGAATTTCTTTTCCTTCGCCTCCCAAACAGCAGCATTATGGACCCATCCAAATCTAAAAATGCAGCGTAAGGGAGATTTGTAACAAGATATATGTCAAACATTGCCAAAGTAAAGCTCTGCCAGGGACTTATTTTTGTTGTTTTTAGTGGTTGGAATATTATGGCAGGTCCTGCATATAGATCGCAAGTTCCCAAAACTTGCACCATGTTCACACATGTTTAGTTCTCCGCTTTGAAAATCTGACCTGAGATTGCTGGAACAGTGTTTTGCCCTCCAGCTCTTTGCGGCAGTCACGTCACAGCACAGCAAGCTGTGATCAACACTACGATTCCCTTTCTAGTTAGGAGCTGTTAAAAAACAGAAATGTAAAACATAAAATCCAATTAAACGCGTCATAAATAAACGCATCATTCAAAAGATCTTCACACTCCTACCAAATTTAGCTCAGTTTTAAATGACGTTTCATCTGTTAACAAAATGATTTGGTGCATAATTCAGAATGACTTAGTGACAACAGATAGTGTGTTGTTGATCATAAGTGGGACAGTGGAATATGATTGTTTATAGATAGTATGCATGTATGTCATTGGCTAAAGTTATTTGCCCTATAATCCAAAACAGACCTTCATTTGTGAAGATGATTGGCTTCATGATCGCTTCAAAGCAACAGTTGTGCTGCTCATTTATGTTATATAACTCTTAATATACAGCTCATCATCCATCATCTGTTAGGTAAAATGTAAACAAATGTAAATTAAATGTTACTTTTATGGTAAAGAAAAACATTTTAAATGACTTTTACAGTGTAGCCTGATTACACCTTGTTTAGACAGGCTGTTCTTTTCGGCGCTCAGATATTAAATGCATATGGACACCATGCGGACATAGAACAGACAACATCTGGCCCACAAACAAACAACGGGTGTTTATCTCCACAGTGTTTCCATAGTGTCACAGATGGAGGATGACAGTAGGAAAAACAACTCATTTATGTACACATCAGGCAGATTTCAGTGGAAACTTCCCACAGTTGGGAAGTCTCCAAGGTTTCTGAGTGGCCCTGGTGTTTGCCAACTATTTGTGTCATAGGACGTCATACTTGTTTCGTAAATTTTGTCTGTTTAGTTTTAAAGGCAGTGGTTTCTGCCAAGTAGTGTGATTTGTTTGAGGATAGATTCCAACTGGGCTGATAATACTCATAAAGCACAGACAGTGTTAGCATGTTTTAAAACATCCACTATATGAACTTAAACTGGTTGTTCAGCTGCAGACAATTCATATTTGGATCCCTTTGAAAATTTTTAATCCCTTTATGACATTTGTAGCTGTGGTTTTACTCATAAATATGGTGATTTGCATCACGTTAAAAAAACACACACACACACACAAAACCGTACTGTCAAAAACTACACCTACACTGGGTCTGGTATCAAAGCCAGTATATGATGTCATATGCGGTATTATTATCAGGACGTTTTCCAGGACTGGTAAGAAACAGTTGACAGAGAAGAGGGAGTCGATGTTTTCTTGGTCACTGTGGAATGCAAAGTCTTATAAGGTTGACTTCAGTGCAAGCAAATGAGCACAAATGTTTCCCAAAATGATAACATGGAAGACCAAAAAAAAAAATACAGCTTTTGACAGCTGTTTGAAAACAATGTCACAAAGTTATTTGGGTCATTATATCACACAGTAGTGATATCACAAATCAGTAGCTACAGTATTAACAACTACACGCCAGTTTCAGCACGCTCCTCATGTGCTTGTCTCACCAAAGCCTCTCTGTTGTTCTGAGCCTCATACAAATTTCACAATACCGTCTACATGGCCCTGTCCTCGCTTTTCGGTCCTCCTGTGAAACCTACACACTTAAGTGCTGTTGGGTAAATGGCAAGGAGTGGGTGTCTAAAAGGGGTTTAAGTATTACATGTCCCCAGAACAGGTCCTCAAAGCATCAGGGTAAAAACACAGCACAGATCATTCACAGTGCAATGCTTGTATAAGCCATTGGTTTGTAGTCTTATTCAAAATGGGATATTTGAATGTCTGTAGCTTCATCATCAAATCAGAAGCTGCTGCCTGCACTCCTTTTGGAAGAGGGTTGCAGGCACACTACTCTCTGCCTCTATTCTGCCTCTACGGCACTTCTGTTTGACCACACGGTAGCTGACATAGACATAAATGAGTTTGTGACTCAGGATAGAAAAAATATTCTGGGCCTTTCTCCCTGAGTGATCATTTAACATGTAAATATTGCCAAAATGACAGCAAAGTTGTTGTCTTTGACTTTTATGGTATGCTTGTCAGGCGTTGTCGTGATCTTTAGCTGTACAGAACAGCAGCATGAAAAACAGCTTGTATAGGATGGCGAGTAATTGTATCATTAATAGGCAGTGTATCAGTCACTTATTTTCTAGTCTGACCAAAAAAAAAACCTGAAAAATATGAAAATGAGAATGATTTGGGGGAATTCGACTGTATTCAAATTTTTTGTTAGAGTCAGCAGACAAAGCTCTACTGACGAAATAGACGTCATAATTGGCTGAAACCCAGAACAGAACTGATATCTGGAGAAAGGAAAGAGACAATGCAAAGGTCTTTTCTAATATTTTGTGGATCTCTGGACAAACCGGGGACATGGAATTATGTTCAAAAACAATAAAAAAAAAGTGGACTTTATGTAATCCCAAGCTATCAGCTATTGCAGCTTGTGTAAATAAAGTATCATATATATAACAATACAACACCACATTTTATGTGTTTCACTTAGCAGTTTATGAGTTGAATCAGTGTTGTCAGGACAAGCAGTAAATTGCTGTTTGCTAAAAGGCTGCTTCCATGAGGACCTGCTTCAGTAAATGAATCTGTAAACATTAACACCCCTTCATCCGGCTGCCTGCTGAAGAATGAAAACAAATTGTCAGCTGCTGCAACAGAGCAGACAGAAGATGCTGCGAGTGTTAATGACTACATGAAATAACCAGGATCTGTTTCTTCCTGCAGGTTTGTGAGCTCGTTCGCTTCCTCATAGAGAACTGCAGCGCTCTCCTGGGGGACGTCGCATCGCTCTTCAGAGCCTTCAGCCAGAAGAGCAGCAGCAGCGACCATGGATCTGGTAAGAACTGAGGTTTAGTAGAACAAAAGAGAATGAAGGAAATATATTCCTAACTCTGTTCTTTCATTCCAACCACAAAATGGCATGTACAGCCTTTATCTCAACATTTTTATCAGCCATAATCAGCTACATAATCCAGTTTGGTTGCATAAACTTAAACTGGGAGTTAATGGTTAAGAAAGGCAGTAACATGACAAAAGAAAGCCAAGACGCATAGAAAATTCTGCTCTCTAATAAGATGCTTAGTATTGAGACTTGATTCCTACATTGCTAATAGCCTATGTTAAAGAATGTGATTGCATATAAAAAGGAATAAACTTCAACTATATGGAAAAAGTACAGTTTGGGCTTGTTTTTGCTTTCAGTTTTCTGTCATAGTACATTCAATGAAACTGCACAACCAGAGACATTATAGGGAGAGACATGCCATTCAAAAACTCTTGAATAGAATCTATTCAGTAACGCCAAATATCTTGCATGTCCCTCGATGCCCTGCACCCCATCCCAAAGAACCAATCAACAGATGAAACGGGAAATGCCAATAATGTTGTTACACTGATTTCATCATGAAGCTTTGCACATTCATAGATGTATAACCTGCTGGTAAAAAAAAAGCCTCTTAAACCTTATTTTGAGGCAAAATCACCAAATTTTAAGCATTCTTTTGTAAACTTTAACTGGTTATTCCGTAAATGTGTGTTTTTATGTCCCGGTGACGATTGACAATGAAGTTAAATTTCTGTTCCCATTCAGTGGGATAGTGGCTTGGTTTTTGTTAACCTGAAATAAGTGCCTGGAGTTGTTACAAAGATGACTCCCATGTGGCAACACTTTTTTCTAGGAGGACTTTGGCACAACAAAGTTTGTTTAAAAGAAAAAAAAAAAAGATGTGCACACAGAATATGTTCTTGTGGTCTTTAGATTTGTTATGAAGGTTAAGTGTGTGTGTTTTGTGTGTGTACATGTGGCTGAATGGATCCTTTATTTGTTTGCTGATAAAGCCTCACTATACTGCATCAAGGTGGTTTGAGACTGACTAGCTCTCTCTGTGTGGGTGCAGCTGAATTGCCTAGGCCCTTTCAGTCTTGCTGATTGGGGTCAGCAAATTGACCTGCAGTAATTGCAGTGATTGCCAGGATCACATGATTGAGATACCACTGACTCTCTTCATTCATGTATGCCGATAACTCTTCCTCATGCTGTACATGACCACCAGAGGTCAAAGAGCACCAAGCAAAGAGGTGCTTTGTCCTCTGTTCTCGTCATGTGGACCAGTGAACTGTGACTTTGTTCATTCAGCTCAGGAAGTGCTTTCACTTTTCTGAGCTGCGTGAGCAAACTTTCTAAAAACTAAACCTAATTAAAAAGTATTTTTTGTCCTCTGCTGATGGCAGCCCATTAGTTAAGGTGACCCTTCAAAATGAAAAGTGGCACTGTTGCTAAATCCAAAGTTACTGCTGTTTTTGTCTCATAATAATATTCTTTCCCTTTCTCTTCCCAGATGTGTCGTCCTTCCAGATGAACGACTCGTCGTATGACAGTCTGGAGAATGAGCTGAACGATGACCCTGAGTCTCCCTTCCAGGAACAGCTTCCGCTTCGTGACAAAGACAAGCCAGACAGCTGCAGCCGTGACTCTGTCATCACCCTAAGTGACGGCGACCCTGATCCCGACCCTGATTCTGACCTTCTGCTGCAGCTCCCCCCCTTGGCCAGACCCAGGAGGTTCAGCCCTGCGGTTCGACAGCCTCGCACACGCCATGCCAACGGCTCGTCACAGGGTCCCAGGAGGCTGAGGAGGAGTTCAGAACCAGCCTTAGCCTTGGCAAGCACACCAACTTCAAGCATGAAGATGGCTCATGCTGATAGCTGCCACCCGTCAGTAAGGAAGGCAAGCTATGATGCCGCCATGGAGGGGGAAGGGGAGGAGGAGGATGAGGTTTTTCTTGAGCAGGGGCTCAATGAGCTGCAGCTGAAAGAGGAGGGAGAGGATGGGTGTGAGAAGAAAGGAGGGAAAAACCAGAATGGCGGGAGGAGGAAGATGAAGCATGCGCCTCCGCCGCCATTGAGACTAGATGCCAGTTGTTCCAGTCTGTCTTCACCGGCAACCTCACCAACCGGCTCCTCCCTCAGCTCTTTAGACTCTGCCTTCTCACAGTACTCCATTGACTATGCCACAAATGTGGCAGTTCCATTAAGTGAACCCCTTCCTCTCTCTCCTCTTTTTCCCGGACGCCAGCAGTCCTCCAGGGGCTCCCCCCCTCAGAGAGAAGCCCTGCCTCATTGGCCACAGTCCACCCAGTCCCCTCGGACCAGCCAAACCACTTCTCACTCTCATGGCCTCCACCCTAACACGTGGCTTAAAAAGGACCGGTGCCTGACACTAAGACAGCCTGATAGTCGACACACAGAGGAGGACTTGTCCGTGGTAAATGGAAAATCCTACTCAACCAGTAATGGTTTCTCTGCCCAGGAGGCCGTGGTGACAAACCAAAACTGCAAACGTAGATCCAGCAGCCCTCCATCTTACCAGCAGGCTCTACTGCAACTGCAGCGTAACGGCTCTCCTTTTTACAGGGGGACAGAGAAGCCTCTGACAGTCAAAGACCTGAGACAGCTCCATGATCAGACCTCTCCTAACAAACTCAAACCACACACAGGAACAGAGGTCACGCAGAGGCTGGCGGAAAGTGGGTGTGTGCAGCCCCCAAAGGGTGTTTTCTTTGGACAGAGCGCCACCACTCTGGTGCTCCAGAGGC
>VVAS01109623.1:4750-16773 GCA_015103295.1 Ptychochromis oligacanthus | reverse complement strand
GTGGCACTTTTCCCTATGTCACAACATCCATGACTGATAGTGTTCCATTGTGTGTGTGTTTTTTTTTTTATCCAGGTACGCTTTTACCGCACTAGCAGTGTGTTTGGCATCATTGTCATGCTGAAAAATGGAGCCACTGCTAATCACATGTTTTCCAGATGGTATTGGATGATGGATGAAAATCTGATGGCACTTTTCTGAGTTCATAATGCCATCAGACCCTTACCACCAGTGGCTGAAATGCAGCCCCAAACCATGACAGAGCCTCCACCATGTTTTACAGATGGCTGTAGACATTCACTGTTGTACCTCTCTTCTGACCTCCTCCTTACAAATTGATGATGATTTGAACCAAAAATTTTAAATTTGGATTCATCACTCCTGTTGCCACTAATTTTCAGTGCAGTTCTTGTGTAATTTGGCATACCTGGCTCAGCCTTTTCTCCCTGTTTCCCTTCCTTAAGAATGGCTTCTTGACAGCCACCTTTTCCACTGAGACCATTTCTGATGAGGCTTCAGCGAACAGCAGTCACCCAATAGGGGTGGTTGTAGCTCAGGAGGTAGAGCAGGTCATCTACTAATCGGAAGGTTGGTAGTTTGATCCCGGGCTGCTTCAATCTGCATGCCAAAGAATCCTTGGGCAAGATACTGAACTCTAAGTTGCTCCTGATGCATCCATCAGAGTGTGAATGTGTGTGACTATTAGATAGAGGGCACTTACGTATAGAACAAAAAAAAAAAAAAGTGCTTTGTGTGAATGGGTGAATAAGGCTTGTAGTATAAAGCCCTTTGAGTGCTCAGAGTAGAAAAGCGCTATGTAAGAACCAGTCCATTTACCAATGTCCAAAGACAAAGTGTGACTCAACACTTTTGCACATCACTGTAAACATCTTTGGAAATGGTAGCCAATAAGCTATTTTAATTACCACATATGGATTCAGCACATCGAAATTCTAAATCCCCACATTTTGTCTCCGAAGCAGATAAAGTTGTTGACCAGTGTTATTTTTGTCAGTGCTTATAAAAAAGTATATCTTTATAATTTTTAACACGTTGGAAAAAGAAATAAAATCTGTGCCACAAACTGCTCATTTTACAGTCAGAAAGAGGCTGCCGTGTTTTACATTCAGTCTGAGCTACTTACAGAAGATAATTCAGTAATCTCTGGATTATAGACGAAACAGTGGTCATACTGTACTGGGATCGAAGTTCACATTGCTTTCCTGCAGGATAATTTATTAGTTTACAGCACCATGATGTATTTAAAACAACTCATCTGTTAGAGGGTTGGGGGTGGGGGAAAGGCTCGAGCAATCTGTCCTCAAAAACTGAGCTTCCATGGAAGAAAGGCACTTATGAAGAAATCCACGAGGCCTCTGACAATCCCATCCACACCGAAAACCGTGTGGTAGCAGCTTCAGGTTGCGTGTGTGGGAGGGATAAGGAGGTGAAAGTCTTCTGCAAGTTTGGGTTAACACGAATGCACCAAGACACAGTACAAAAATGTTCCTACTGTGGAGAGGACTAATCAGAGTACATAGCTCAAAACAATCCGTCATTTGTGGCAGGATCAGAAAGCTGCAGTTGAGTCATGGGTTCCCCACCCCAAACAACATCAAAGAACTTGTAGTCATGCTGAAAATTGTTCAGCTCTACACAACTCACAGACACAACTACTTACTTGAGACTGTAACTGTGAGCGAGAGACAAAATATTTTCAATTCGTTGACTCTTAGATGTCTGAGGCTTCAGTTTCAGTGTCAAAGAAAAGCCTTATTACAGAAGACATATTGCCATATTGACATAATAAGAAAAGCACATGTTACTTATTAACAATATCCCAGTAAGTCAGGAGAGTGTGACAGAGCCAGGCTATAAAACTGAAGTAGTCAAAATGAATTCTGACCTTGTTAATTTTTTATTAACATTCACCATTTTCCTATGGTGAAAAAAAAGGTCCAACTTTGAAAACCACAAAGTAACAAATCCAAGAGATGGATATTTTTTGTAGCACTCAATGTGCCAATATGAGAAATGTTTGAGGAGCAATAGTAATTGACCTGGTACTTAAATGCGCTTTTCTACTCCAAGCACTTTCAGTTCAAGGCACATTCACCCATTCACACAAACATTCATGCAGCTCTTTATTCTGTGCCTTAAGTGCTTTCCAACTATCACATGCACAGTCTGTCAGACACTTCAGGGGCATTTTGGGTTGCAGTATCTTGCCCTGGGATACTTTGACATGCTCTACCTCCTGAGCAACAGCCGACCAAGCTAGTGGAGTGTACTTTTCCCCTGTAGTGGCCATCTAAACTGATATACAAACACACCGCTCCCAAGAGGTGTGCCGCCTTTTCTGACTTTGCAGGAACTAATGTTTAAATAGGGGAGAAAAAAGAAAATCATGCCAACAGATATTCCTGATTAGATGACAATCAGCATTATACAATTTGTGCATTATATATTTATTAAAACATTTTTCCTTTTTGCACCACCTACTGAATGCACAAAGAGTTTTATGGTTTTAGAGTGTTGACCTTTGAAATGCTGGCAGTTACAGAGAGATAGCACCAAGTTTGCTTTTATTTGCCGGCAGCTGATAAAATTACTTATTAAAGTAACAGTCAAAGAAAGGAGGCTTGAAGCTTGTAGTTAAGTTCTAGTTTATGCTACTGAATAGGTTGACTCCGCCTTGTGAATACTCAAAGGATAAGAAGGTACAAAATTAAAAACTACAAAATAAAAACATCATTAAAAAAAGATCATTAAAAAAATATTTATTTACAAGACTTTGGCAAATTATTTACAAAATGTTAAAACTTTCCCTTTTATTTAAAAACATTTATGACCAACTAATAAATACACATTAACAGTATGTATAACAAAAAATTAAGGTTC
This sequence comes from Ptychochromis oligacanthus, assembly GCA_015103295.1. Lineage (NCBI taxonomy): Eukaryota > Metazoa > Chordata > Actinopteri > Cichliformes > Cichlidae > Ptychochromis > Ptychochromis oligacanthus. The sequence continues at coordinate 13,872 of VVAS01109623.1, read as the reverse complement.
TGAATTGATTGTAAAATAGCACTTATGGAAAAATTTAATATCACCAGTTTTCTAGGTTTTAGCTTCAGAAATACAAGTGGCAAACATGACATATTTAGAATGACAAAAGGAACAGTAAAGGCAATTTTTAACATCTTGGCAAAACTGCATAGCTTTTCAACTCAGTTTGAAACTCAACAATCTTTAGTCTAAACAAAACAAAAGCCACTGGTTAGAAGACAAAATGTTTGGGTCAAAAGTGTTGGCAGAGCAGACTGAATGGGACATTTATTCATGTACAAAAGCCTTTCAAGTGGTGCTTTAAAGACATCTTTCAGACCTGCCATCAACAGGTTCAGCTTCAGAGTAAAGCTCAGAATGCACAAACTTTCTGCTTTGCAGGCCAGATTACTCTGCAACTCAGTCAATTAGTCTCTTCCTGCTGTAGGTCTTTCCTGTGTTTGAGCGTTTCATAGGCTGGCTGAAGGGAGAGAGGCCCACTCCATCTACTTCTGTCCTCTCCTCTGATATAGCTTCATCTGAAAACATTATGGAAATAATACAGATTGTCAGGTAACATGCAGGAAGGGAAATGCAAAGTTAATTCCATTTATCCAGCAGTTTGTGTATTTTCGGCTATTAGGTGAGTGAAATAATATTAAAGTTCCAACCCAGGGGAACATGTTGACAAGCAGAAGCAATGCTACATGGCCAAAGGTTTGCAGACAGTTTGACTTTTTTTCATGGGGATTCACAGGATCCTGAAACAGCATTCATTGTACTGGGCAAGATTTTGGAACACAGCTGAAGAGATTTCGCTGTAACTTTAAAGTAGGAGTATCAAATGTGTGGCCCGGGGTCATAACCATACTGCAGAAGGGTCCCATTCTGTCCATGGATGGTTTTGAAAACCATGAAAACTGCAGCGAGGTCTTTAATTACCCCAATATTTCAATATAAAACACTGAAAAGCCCTTTGTGGAGATGCCAGGTCGTTCATCACCTGTTTAGTAAATGGATTACTCATGCCTATGGCCCAGATGAATGTTTTCAGAATTTTCATTTTTCAAAAATATGTAAATAAAAAAAAAAAAACATTTAGAGGGTTTTTATATACAAGTTATGACACAATGCTTTTACTGGTCCATCCCACTTCAGATCAAATTAGGCTGCATGTGGGCCGGGAACTAAAAATGTTTGAAAAGGATAAGCTGATAATATCCCATTGAAAAAGACAATAAAAAATAACGCAATGCATAATGAAGATGTATGTAGATCATAGATGGTGCCTTTGATTGATTAAATAAAAGCACAACTTTTATATGTACAACTTACCTTTAAAATTTGGTGTTCTTTTACTGGCAGTACCCGTTTTGCCCTTGAACAACAACGGAGACTGAGTAAGCGCCAAAATACCGCTCACAGACACCGGCTTTCGCACCTTTGTGCTGGGAGGGGTCGCTACTGCAGAAAATGAAGAAAACATATTCAGTTTGAAATGCTGAAGCTTAGGTTCTTATGTGAAATGTAAGAAATTTTATCACTGGAATTTATTTATCAAGTAGAAGCACTCAATTACTCATTGAAAAAATGAAAATATAAATTACAGTATTTGTTACCCTACATCTCTAGTTTTAAAACACTGTTAACACTTGCAATACACAACATATAAACCATGGCTTACTTGATTTGACATCTTCGTTTTTAGAATCCCAGCTGGTTTCTTTTTCAGCTCTCTGAGGGTCTGTGCACTCAGCCAGCTTTTCCATCCAGTACAATTCTTCCAGTGGAGAAAGAGGAGATGCATCTGATCCAACCGGCGGTGACTGTTTGGAGGTCAGAGCTAATGTTGCAGCTTTGTTGTCTGAAGGCTCATCAGTGTCCTCAGTGTCCTGCAACCTACTAACTCCAAGATCAGCCTCCTCCATTAACTCCTCAAGGTGAGGCTCCCCCTTCAGGCCACGATCTTTGCCTCCTAACACACCAATTTGCGCTCTCTTCCTGCGAGGCCAGCTGTTGAGATTTTCTGGGGTCACTTTACCTGCACTTTGAGGCGAAGGAGTCAGGGGAACAGTCTCTGCAGTTACTGGAGACAATGCTCCTGCAGGATGGTGTGTAGGGGTGTAGGACTGGCAGATGTAAGTTTGGACGCTTCCGCCTATCCCAGGTGTGCTCTTGGCTGGGGTGACATGAGCACAGACAGATGGTGAGATGCATCCAGGGTCTCGATATTTAGAAAACAAACCCAAGGGGCTCTCAAGCTGAGGCTTCGCACCCACTACAGGGCTTTGAGCTCCTGATTGATGGGCTCCGTCTGAGGCAAAGTCTCCTGCATTCATGGAATCTGTGCGTTTGATTTTGAGCTTGGGAAGTCCTGATTTTTGCATTTCCATTTCTACCTGGTAGGTCAGAGAATTTGGAGTACCCATGCCCTTTTGTCGCCTCTGTCTTGTTGAGCCTCTAGGGGTTGAAAATCGAGGCGAATCATTTCTGTACCCTAAACGAGCAGCAGCCTCCCTCTGTTGGCGCTCAGGCGTCTGACGGAAGCCATAACTCCGGCCAGGTGTGTCTTGGGATGGCATGCATGTTTTAGGAGAGACAGTGTTTGACACAAAGTCTTCACTGGACAGTGAAGGCTTCCTTGTAAAGCTAATGTTCATCTTGAGGCCTCCACTAAACTGGGTTTTTACAATGGCTGCATCAACTATGTCAATACTGTCATCGTCTGTGGTGGCAGAGTTACCACGAGAAGAGTCATACTGCTGAGAATCTGTATGAGAACTAGAGTCACTTGCAGTGGACTGAGAGGTTTCAGTCTGCACCTCTACTTTTGAGTCTGAACGCATGTTCTCTTCTGTGTTTAGTTTAGAGGAGAGATTCTCACTAGACTGGGACCTCAACATATGTTTAGTTGTTTTACCCCCTTGATCAGACTTTCTTCTTGTTAGGAACTTTGTTGGAGAATTTGCTGAAGCACCTGAGCCTTCTGAAAGACTGGTATCTCCTAGTGGTGAAACTCCTGGCTTACATGGGGAAGCAGTGCCTGAACTTTTACCTGGAGTTCGTCCAGAACGAGTAACCATTTGGTGAGTAGGACTAGGTGTCTTATTTTGAGTTGTAGTGCTGGGCTGAGGGGAAAGGTGGTGGTCTGGTGGTGGTGGTGGTGGTGGTATGGTTTCTGGATGAAGCATAACCAGAACAGTATCACCTTTTTCAGGTGTTTTAATACTGCTGTGAAGTTTTTCAGAAGACCTTTGATTTTTTTCTGGAGTCAAAAAGATACGATTTGCATGTTCTGATACTCTTACTAGGCGTACCTGACAAGTCTTTTCTGGGGTCTTGAAAATGTCTCTTTTAGTGTTTGTGCTTTTGGGAGGACTGCTGAGCTCGTTGGGAGTCACCAATCTTGGAGAACTGTGAGATGAGATACTAGGCAACTCTGGCACTTTGAAAGTAGCACTCTTCTCCACCAAACTACATTTCTGAGGAGAGGGAGACCATGTAACACTCTTCCTGGGAGTCTTGGAAATTGGACTGCGGACCAGATGTAATCCAGAAGAGGAGCACCCTTCGATCAAAGCCTTGACTGGAGTCCTGAGAATACCCTTCAGAGGGCTCCTTATGGGGCTTTCCTTTGTAGGGGTTTCTGGAACAAGAGGCTTTTTGGCTGGAGATCTGAAAGGACTGCCCCTCAGAGACATACCAAGTCCACTAGTGCTAGCTGTTACAGGACTCTCTGCGACTGAGAAAACACGCATCCTGGTTGAAGGTGGGGTGCTGGGGGATTTAGGGTTCTGAGGAGTCCTCTGTGTTTTAGGAGTCACGTTAGCAATTTTGGCCCTCCCACGTTTGCTGGGTGATTTTGTTGGAGTTTTGTTTGGACTCTAAAAACATGAAAGATATTTTAGAATTTGCTCTCAGACATGAACACAGAAAAATCTGATCTTTAGTAACTGTATCTAATTGCTGCACATTAGAATGATGAGAAAATAAATGGATAAATGCATTTCACATGTGACACATTTAAGTAAACTGTGTTGTGAGAATTATGTTTTTGTCAGTTTCTATTGTGCAATAATCTGCAAAAAATAAAAGCTTTAGGTTTAGCCACCAATGCATTCATTATCTGTAGTAAACTCAATTATCAGCGCTTCCCACAAATATAGATTCCAGTTGTACCAGGGACATGGGTATGTGAACACATTTTCATGCTTTTTTAAATTAATTATGAAACAATGTTTATAAAATTCTTGTGTAAATACCATAATAACCATGCACTTTGTGACAAATAAGGGACTAATATGATCATCTGTCTATCCAGTAGATTTCCATGGTCTTGGACTATAACTGGCGACAATAGTCCTTGGTGAGCTTGGCATAGCAGCAGATGAACCAGTTCATCACATGCTACAGGTTCTGGTTAGAGTGACCCTCCAACTCACAGGACTATCATAATCAGCAGCAGTCCAAGACAGTACAGTTGTACTCCGCCTGACTGCACGATGAGAAAGTCACGAGAGGGAGATGAATGATATCAAGGATGGCCACAACAGTGAACTGGCTAGCGGTCCACCAGTAAAGAAACACAAGATGGAAAGGATTGTGGTTAGCACTGACAACTATCTAGCTAGGTGATTGTCAACCAGTAAATCAATCACAGCTGGCTCTCTTTTCTCAGAGGGATGAAAAAGCAAAAAAGTGCTAAAATTAGCTGCCAGATACACTATGTGTGGGAAACACTGATTATTAAAGACAAGTTACCTCAAAGACGCTAGAGTCTGTGGACAGTCGTGACCTGCTGGCCCTGGTTGCACCTGATTGGTCAGAATGACTGGGAGATTCAGCAGCTCCAAAAAGAAGACGCATGGGAGACCGAACTGCTTTTACATTAATCCCACTGATTTTCCCATCACTCAGACTAAGTTGGGATGCAGACAGAGCCCGGTCCAGGTTTCGGGAGTGAGGCTGAGAACTTGAGTAGAAGGTGCTTGAGTATCTTTGAACAAACTTCTTTATTCTTGGGCTCCTTCTTAGATCTGACACAAAACCAAAGGACAAAAAAAACAGTATGGGTATGGTTTATATGTAGGGCAAAATTACGATCTTGTCAACATACCTAAAGTAGCAAAAATATACAAAACAAACTGTATCTAATTGCTGCATACCAACTTTAAAGTTATTAAGTATATTGGAAGTTATTTCTCTTAAATGAAATATTAGAATGTACATATGTAAAAATTTTTTATCATAATAATAATGTCCCAGATTCCTACTGTATTTATATCTGGTTCTTTTACTGATTAAAGAAATAACACACATAGTGAAACTGTGTATATAAAAGCTGAAGAAAGCAGATTATAAACCCATACATTTATGCAAATATACTTTATCTGGAAAAACAAAAACGTATCATCAAAAATACCTTCTGAAGGTTTCACAGGTGATTCTTCCACAATGCACTCCTCAGTTAGGACAGATCTCCTGCAAATAAACAAACAAAAAAAAAACAAAACAACAAAAAACAGTCAAAGGAGTTATTATGTGCTGCAGGCCTGAATAAATAGATAAATTAAGGTGTGGCAAATAAAAATTGAAAAACATACCTTCCCATTTTCTGCCGGTGAAGCAAGCGACTGGACACTTGCTTGTGGAGAGGAGTCTCACACACTTTCTTTGTAAGAAGCTTGTGCCTCTCTGAAAACAAAACAAAAATAGTTAATCAGTAAAATAAAATAAAAAATGTATGACTACCATAGATTCAAAGTTATCACATTACTTACTCAAATTAATCTGTAATATTGCATTCTTTTACCTTCAGGTTCATGGGATCGCTTGCGTTTCAGTCCTTCCACAGCAGACACAGACTGGCTCCTTGGCAGCTTGGCTTTCTTTGAAGTGGAAACCATCTCTTGGTTGAACAGGTTTCTTCTCACCTTGGTCACCTCTGTGAATCAGTACATGATAGGTTAGGACTCATCTCTTTATTTTTAGTTTGATTTCTTATGTCAAGGTGTCAAGAAGTATTAATGTGTTACTGTGTTAATGTATCTTTCATTTAACAATCTCTGTCATGTCAGTTGATCAGAGGATGTAAAGACTGTATAAACAGCTGACTACAGGTCATTTCATATGTCATGAACTGAGTAAAAAATGGTCCAGTTACAAACGGTCACTGTTCTTATTTATGGAGAAAACAGCAAAAATTTTGAGAAACTTTCAGTTCAGTTTTAAATTCTAGAGCAGCGGTGTCAAACTCAATTTCACACTGGCCACATTGGGAATTGAGAATCACTTCAAGCAAAAGACTGTGTAGTATATTGATAATGCTTTAATTTGGTCTACATAAAGCGCTCGACAAGACAACAACAACAAGAGTTTTAAATGTAAGCTTTTCTAACTCACAACAACCTTTTTCACAAGCTGGAATATGACAGCTATGGCAATATGGAGCATTTGATAAGCAAAATATATCATGATGTAAAAGCAAAATAATAATTCTTTACTTTTGTTCTTTCACATTATTTCTACAGATGCCACATAGATTGTTTCACAGGCACTAACTTGTTGGAAATTTTATTTTAAACACACAACTCAAAACTGAATGCTGAAATTAAAAATTGAGAAACCTAAAAATTTCAAATAAAAGTGGAGTTGTGGGTTTTCTTTAGCATATCCACAGGGGGTACATCACTGTGCAAATTATTAATTAAAATTAGTGAAAGGCCAAATTTGCCTATTGATTGGCCTTTTGATTTGAGAGTAGAATAAGCATGTTATGTGTGATTAAGTAAGGTGTAAGAAAAAACATACCTTGTGTTTCTTGTTTTTGGGGTTGTGGTTCTGCAACAGGTTTCTCCAAAGCTACGCGGACCTTCGATTTGGACTGAGAGAAACAAAACAAAACAAAAGAAAACAAATCAAAAACAAAACAAAACAAAAAACAGATAGCTGGATTAGATATGTAAAATAAACATGAAATGTATGAGCAAATGGCAATGTCTTAAGTGGGTGGCTGTCTTCATTCAGGACTCTGTCTTGTTTGAAGACCACCCACTTTGAGGAATTAGACAGCCAAAGTAACATCTTTAAAATGCAACATATCTTTCAATGATGATAAGCAGGATCAAAACCAACAATCAGAAAGGTTCAGAAAGTTGATCAAGGCTTTATATTAAGTAGAGATACCAGAAGCGATCTTGCAGCTCTTGTAGCCTTTTTGGGGATCTCTATTTGCCGAAGACTCTGCGATGATTCTGTCATACTGCGATGACGAGTCAGCATCCCACTCCTAAGAAACAAACAAAAGCAAAACCTATTACATCCTGGACATATACAATAAAAATTCTTGATTATTATGATTCTAGTCCAGTACGATGAAAACAGCAAAATCTTCAGCCTCACTCAAATATCTCTTCTTATTGTAGCACCTAAGATTATTTGTAATTCCAAGTCCTTCCAGACTTTCTATAATAGAACAGTGTCTTTCCAGTAAAGGCACATCCTCCTCACCTCCTTTTGCTGCACGAGCGGTTTCGTAGGTCCTGTAGTCGATCTTTGCTATCTGAAACCAGGCCCTGTGCGGATAGGGGAGGTGAAGAGGCTGAAGGAGAAATACTGTCCTTGGCAACCGACTCATCGCTGAAGAAGTCAGGGGGCAAAACAGCCATTAAAACATCAGGGAACTGGGTACCCAGACTGTGGTAGATGTCTGCAAGCACTCTGGGGATGGCAGTCAGGAACCTGCCATGATACAGAAAGGCTATTATTAGATTCTTACAACTGCAGGTGAGAAATTGGCTCATCTGAAATCAGCAAAAATAAATACTGTTTCTGTGACACAGTGAGCTGGAACCAATCTTGGCTTAGGTGCTTTTAAAAATTATAACTTATGTTGGAAGATTTACATAAAAGTGTAATCCGGAAACAAGTCTACAAAACTATGGAAACTCAATTCATGTATGGCACTACTCTATTTGTGGCCTTACTGGGGATTTATGCTTCAGCGGGAAATCTACGCTGTATGTATGTCCTAATCACAAACCCCGCTGAAACCCTATGATGTAACCTGATGTGCACCTCCCTACAAATGTAACTACAAGTTGCATTGACACTGAACAAGCTAATCGCACCTATTGCGATTAGCTTGTTCAGCACTGTTGATTAAATTTATCAGTGAGAGAATCAATGATCAGCTCAATATAAGAAATAATTATCATAGCATCAATATGAGGACTCACAAATATCAGCAAACTCCCGGAGGGAGTTATATTACCTGAATGGATGTGAGGGAATGTGCAAGTGTTTGCCTCCGAAAAAAAACTGACCACAACAAAGAGTGAGGACCGAGAAAAAGTCCAGGCATTTTATTTGTTTCTACTGTGGGTGGCACCATATATAAAACACTGGGACAGGACCACAAGGTAATTAACACATAATCCACCACGCACAAGCATAAATGCCGTCAGCCGCTTACGTAGGTTACGTTGTAGGCTCTACAAAGAATCAGCCATTAGTCTTAACTTGAACAGAAGTTATCAATACTGCTTTGTCTTGCAGCAGGAAACTGCAGCCTGATACACTTACCCTGGCAGGACCTCATCTTGAAGAAACCTTGTTAGGAAAACTGGGTCTCTGGTCAGGGAAATTATTCTGAGCATTTCAGCCACCTGAAGAACAGGAGAGGTTGTGGATGTACATTTTGCCCGGTTTGAAGTGGCTGATAAAAACTATATTGAAAGATGGAAAATTTCAATATAATTGGAAATTTATTTTATTCTCAGATAACTGTCGCCATCATTAAGTAATCACCTTTTTTTTTTAAAATTTAAATCATCAGGATGGTGGAAGTCAGTGCTCTCTTTTAAAGAAAATTGCATAATTTATAGCCACAGTTTTCTTCTTGTTCATATTAAATAAAAAAAAAAGACTTAACTGCATAAAGGACTAAGTAGTGATCATCTCACCTCCTCTGCCATCTGATCAACATCCAGTGAGTCCGGCTGCTCCGAGGAGAAAAGTCTGCACAGCTCCAGCCTTAACACCACTTGTAGCTGGCACCTAGATTAAACACCTTGTGTTACTGACACCTAAATATTAATGACCTGACTTTAGAATATAATAACTTTAATATCCAGGAAGATGGG
>VVAS01109591.1:11210-22986 GCA_015103295.1 Ptychochromis oligacanthus | reverse complement strand
TTTTTTTTTTCTTTCCCTATTTTTTTTTTTAAAAAAAAAAAAAAATTTTAAAAAAAAAAAATAAAAAATTTTATAAAAAAAAAAAAAAAAAATAAATTAAAAAAAAAAAAAAAAAAAAAAAAAAAAAGGCGTTTGTCAAACCTGTTTAATGTGACACTAAGGGGGTCCTTTACAAGCTTCAGTATGTGACCAGTCGCCTAAACTCAGTACTTCAGGTAGTGGTGCAAAAGCACAACGTTGAGACACCAGCGACAAAACAGCAGAATTGGACGCCCTGGGAATAAGAACAGGCTGGCTGTTATTAGACATTCAGTTTCCATGAGGCTTTAAGCCTGTTGCAAGTAAAATTGACTGTGTTGTTTAAGTCAGTGGTGGGGTTATGAAACTTATATTAACGGGTTGGGGCAGGCCCGTCTTTGACTTGGAGATAATTGCAGGCAACGGGACGGTTCTGTTATGCTGTTTCATCCTGCTTAGTAAGTACTTTTACTTTTGATGTTTCACTTAAATTTACTGAAAAATGTTTTGTACTGAAGTAAGATTATGAGTACAGGACATTTTATTGCGCAGTATTATACTTGTGGAACATTTTCATGTGTATTACTGCTGCGTTTTTGCCCTGTGATCGACTGGTGACCTGTCCAGGATGAACCCCACCTCTCGCTTAATGCCAGCTGCGAAAGGCTAGGGCCCCCCTGCCACTCTCCAAAGGATAAAGCAGATAGAGCTAACAGATGGATGGATGGATGAATGGAGACCTGCAGTATTTCTTCTTTGGCGTGCATTATCAAACAGCTTTCAAAAGGAAACAACACAACTCAGACACAATAATGACGGTTTTAGTTACTGGTTATTGCGCACAGGCACACTTTTCATTTCAAACACCGACGCAGCTCTTCAGTCTACAGATTTCTTGTTTCTCTTTGATTTCACTGTGTCTATCAGTGAGTTTCTATTTGTATTTCATGTCAAACATTTTGTCCATCCCAAACGAGACTTCAGACACAAAACATGATATGAGTCTCTGCTGAAAAGAAACACACTGATCTCAACAGTAGGTGGACTTGTGCATCTTCAGGTTGGCACATTTTAAGGAGGTTTTTTTGTTTTTTGTTTTTTTTGTGGTGAATTCTTCTACATCTTAATTGAATAAACCCTTCAAACAGCAGCAGCTTTGTCACAGAGCGTGACACAGCGACTGCACCTTTATGTGCACAGTGCTGAATAAACTGCCAACAGCAGGAGAAAGAAACAAAAAAAAGATGCTTACAAGGAGATGCTTCGCGTTTGTAGCTTCTTGTCTTTCTAGTCTGACATGAGTGAAGTTCGTCACTCTGAACACTTTAGTCGCTTTATTGAGGCCCTTACTACACTACCACAGACCTGCCAGAATAAAACCTGCATGAAAACACAATTCAACAGTCAGCGACACATTTCAGACCAAAAGAAAAACAAACAAACAAACAGCTGCAGGAAACTTCTGCGCACAGTGAGAGAAAGCGACGGTCAGAGTCCACGTCTCTGTGCCACTGATCTGATTCCTGCTCCTCTAATTAAATCACAGCGCAATTAACAAGAGTCAGCTGTCAATCAAAGCCTCCTCACCGAGCGAGAGGCATGCACAACACAGGAGAGCCCGAGAAAGAGGGACAGAGTGAGAGGGGGAGAGAAATAGACACTTACTTCTTTCAGGAAACAGTCCGTTTTTCTTTCATTCCTCCAAAAAAGAAAAGAAAACAGACGACAAGAACTGAAAGAGCCTGAACACCGGGCGAGAAAAAGAGAGAGGGAGGATGTACGACTACCAACAGACAGATGGAGAGAGAGAAGGGATGACAGGAGAGAGAGGGAGGGCGGGTGAGCAGCCGGCTAGATGGCTGTAATCCCATTATTGTGAACGACACATTGTTCTGAGAGAGAGAGGACGAGAGACATTCAGAGACAGCGGGGCGAGAGAGAGAGGGTGAGAGACATTCAGAGAGAGTGGAGGAGAGAGAGAGAGGGAGAGCGGGAGAGTGGAAACCCAAAGGGAATAAAAGGGGCGGGGCTTATCTGCCCACACTGCTCTGGGTGGGGATAGAGGGGGCGGGGTCAGACAATTAATAATTAATGAGCGGGTTGAGGCGTGAAGTTGGAGAAAGAGAGGGCGAGAGAGGGAGGCAGTAAATCAGCATGAATGACGCCACACCCCTCTGACTGTTTGAGCTGCTGTGGATTGAAGCACTCTGATCATAAATCCAGCCACAAAATACTACAGCGAGCGTACCAAATTCTGAAAATACAGCTTTAAAACCATTATCATCTTTATTGTTATTATTAATACACTTAATCAGACATGGGACCCACCTCAAGCATCAGGTCAGATTTTAGTTTGCCAGAACGGAAAACCTCTAACATGAAAATCATTGCCACGCTTCAGAGGAAAATCATGCTTGCACCTTCCACTGATGAAATTCATAAAATCAAGATGTTTCTCAAACAGATGAAACATGTGAGCATTTTAAAAGTGTCTAGGTATGATTTGTATGCAGCTATCTTTGTCAGTGAGGACATATTTGCTTCATAGGATGCCAGGAACTCACTGCAGGAACTCGGTTCACCAAGCACTGGATTGTTTATCCACTAAGGGAATGTGAGCTGGGTTTAGACCACTGCGAGACATCTTAGTTTTGGTATTATTTTCTTTTGGCTCAATTGTTTAAAGGTATTAGTAAAAATAAGTTTGGCCACCATCTTCTTGATTTTTGTGGAGCCACAAGGGACAACACTGAGACAAGAGGGTGACGTTATCCGCTAATACCAGCAGCGTTCATTAGCAAGCTGCATCCACAGACTGTACAGGTGGAATGCACATATACATCTGCTAAACAGCGTTGAGTAACATACAACATTAGAACTTCACCACCAAAACTGGAGCACAGATTTCTTGGATGGTTTGTTAGCACAACTAACTGCACAGCAAGCCACATTATTTGTCAGATAGCATCAAAAATGCTCCAAAAGTCACCAGCAGCACCAGCACAGTTGGAAGGTCCCGTTCAGTTCAGGTGGAGGTGTCGGCACATCTGTCAATCAAAGCAGACGCGATCCTCAATTTTAAGCTTTGAGAAAATCCAAACGGGTAAGTTACAGAGAAAATCACCCCCGTAGACATGCTAATTCCATTGCTAAATGGGACATTTTAACATGGGAGTCTATGGGAATTGAATCGCTTTTGGAAACAGTCTCAAGTGGGCACTAGAGGAACTGCAGCTTTTTGCACCTCCACACTGGCTTTATTTTCCAGCCTGGAGGTTGCTGCTTGATATCGCTCTCTAATCAGCTCTTTTAGCCCTTCTGTTTCCATTGTTGCAGGATCCATCGGCTCAAACTAATGATGGAATGAGCTGTGCAACAGCTTTGACCCTGAAGTGATATAGTTGCAACACTGCCGTTTGTTGCATCTGTGTAAATGGTGAGTTTTATGTTGCTGATAGTCTAAGTTTAAGAGGAGAAGAATGCTGCTGCTAGTATATTTGGTGCTTCTTGTCATTGTTCTCTCCAAGTCGAGCATCGCCCAGCAGTTTTTCAGTGCCCAAAGAACTACCTGGCCCAGAGAAGGTACTTATTTCTCCCCTGAAAATGGCTGCAAAAGGAGTCCTTCAAGTGCAGTTCCTGCTGCTGGAACGGCGACAATAGCTGCGAATACCTGCAGTGGAAAATGGCCAATAGACTTGTTTCTTTGAAAGTTTGAATAAAGTTAAAATAAGAGTGTGAACAATAAAAAAATAAATGACTATGTTAATAAATGATGTGTTGCCTGCACACAGATTCCTCAATAATGAAAACATGCAACAATCTGCAGTGATCTATCAGCTAAATCAATTTAAACTAATCCCAATCAAACCCAGTGGAGTCAAGCACCTTTAGGAGAATCACACACTTTAAATCAATATATGTGTAAGATATTTGCCTGATTATTGATGAGCTTCTCTAAAATCTTAGCCAAACTTAGATTTGATTTTTGCTGTTAAAGAAAAGGAAGAAAATTGCTGAGCTGCACTGAACTGCAGGAGGTCGGGGTGGATGGAGGATGTCCAAGACTAAGACTGTCCGGCCACCTGTGTGCGGTTCAGGTTAAGGAAAGACTGTGTTTATAGTTCAGTTGTGTTCATGATGTGTCTCATGTGGATGTTTTCTCATGAATTGCTTTAATTAAACTGAAGCAACTTCTTCTACACGAAAGCTGAGCAACTGCTGTTTGAAGTGTATCGTGGATGTTCAGACATCTATCACTGTTTACTCTGATGCTGAGGAAAACTTAAAAAATGAAAAGATTCTCAGGAAGGTTCAGAACTTTTTGTGGGTTTCTGGTGGTTTATTTTGGATAGAGATCAGAGATAATGACATCCTGAGGAAGTGGAAGCAACACTGAATCTAAACATGTGCTGTGTGTATGTAAGTGTTAGTTTGGGTCTTAAGTTCTCATTTCTAACACTAACGCCTGCCTTACACAAAACAGCTGTTCAAGCAATTTTAGTGTCTCAGACACTGTCTCAGTGTGGCAATAAAATCCTGACAGTTTTGCAAAAGCTGTGACACACTTATCTTGATCTTTAGGTGTACAGTGAGCATAATAGTCTTTTTCTTATACGTTCTGATAAAATTAGATGTCTCTAATACTATTGTGCGTTTTTCTGTCTTGACTAATGACTAAAACTCTGACATATGACACATTGTCTTTAGAGGTAACCCACATAGTGTGCCAGACTTTAGTAAGTCTTTTCAAAGTCTTCTAGAGTATGGTAGGCATAAGATAAACTTCCCTCTCTGTTTAGATAACCTGCAGTTATCTGATTGAAGATCTTGGCCTCATGTCTCCCTTACAGTCTGAAAACTACATTTTCACAGCTTGAAACAAATCAGAACCAGTTTACCTGCAGGACTAAAGGAAACAGCTGCCAAAATCTGACAACACTGCAGCCACTTCCTGTCAAAGCAGGCAGCTGGACATTATCTATCTGTATTATACATGTTATGAGATATTTGAGTCATAATTAACAAGCTCAGGGCTCAGATTTCTTGTGTTTGGGGACGCCGTGTTCTTCAGTAAAACTTCCTCTGCAGATAAATGAACCGTCTCACAGAGAGAGTGGAGTCCCTCTGAGGACATCTCTCTGAGGATGTCCCACAGCCGACGCATCTCTTTGATTCTCCTCCATCAGCTGCTGCTGTGGGCGGCCCAACAATCCCACTGTGAGCCTCAGTGCATGATGGGAACCAGCTGCTAAGTCTTCTACATGTTCTCACAGTTGTCAAATTGCAGCAGGTGCAAGTCTTTTCCCTGCTCCGGGCTGGGTTTGGTCTTATTCATATCTTTTTGATGTTGTTTGTTCTTCTTTGTTCTTCTCTTGTCTTTCTTTCTGTCCCACACAGAAACGTCCAGCAGCAGAGCAACGAGCAGGGCCATGACATCCGATTCACTCACGATCAATAGTGATCAGTGCTAATCAGTCACAGCAGAGTGAGACTCTGTGTAAACTAAGCATCTCTGCTAAGGTGAGTGAAAGTTTCTGTATTCTGTCGCCTGATTGGTTCACAGCTGACAGGTCACAGCAGGTGAGAATCCCAAAGTGTTCAAGTTGTCATGGTAACCAGTGACTGTTTAATGCGATGTGAAGACAGCGTGAAGAGTGTGTGTGTGTGTGTGTGTGTGTGTTATCACCATCATCTTATCTGTGACACACACTCTGCTGGTAAAACATGTGTGTGTGTGTGACCTCATGTGAGTGTGTGTGTGTGAGAGAGAGACAATATACTCATGCATTCATTCATGTGTGTGTGTGTGTTAGAGCTCAGCTGGGAGTGTTTGTCCACCTCTCATCAGGAGCCTCATGTAATATTAATCATGCACACATACTTAGGGTCACACGCACTGCTGAACACACACACACACACACACACCGATCACATCAATCAAACACACAAAGAGAAAAAAAAAAGTCATACCCCAGAATTAACTACATCTATCTCTGTGAGGACATTTTCTTCGGTCCTCACTGTTTGAGGGTTCAGATCTGGTTTGGGGTTTTGGATGACAACCAGGTTTATGTTCAGGGTTACACAAGTGTTATACTTTCCACACTTGTGGCTTAAATTAAGTAATCAGACTCTTTGTGTGGATGTCTGTGCACTGCAATTTGTTGCTGTTGTTGTGCAGACTTGTCTGCGTTGCCACAATCTAACCCTGCATGTAGGCAACACTTTCTCCAAGCAGACCAGAAAGTATATATAATAAGAACAACTACCCATCCGCTGTGCCTGCAGCTGTCCGCGTGTGTCCGTAACCCAGTATAATCTGGGCCTGAGTGTCCCAGGAGTGCAGTATGTGCCTGAGGGTCCTCACAAAGATAGGAGGATGGCTGTGTGTGTGGCCAGCTGGTGCAGCAGCATCCATGATGTGATTTTATATTTCTGCATTAACGTCTCAAACAGACACCCGTTATTTAAAGTCCATTTAAAATCCGTCCACTCGACAATTTACAGCCAATCAGACAAAGGAAATAAAACATGTGACCAATTAGACCATGCTTCTTTTTTTTTTTTTTTTTTAAATAATCCACTTTAGGACTGTGTCCTCACTGAGCCATAAATTCAATTTCTCAGCCTTTCCATTATTTTCAGCATCCATTCAGCAACTGTTCAACAAACAACAACAGAAATAACAAGAGCACTCTCAGTCCATACATACCTCCACCAAGGCTGAAAATTCTCTCCACACCATGCATGAGCTGATATTTGGATATTCTGGATTAGCTTGGGATATTTCCTTCAGAACATCAAAATATTTCTGAAGGTATGACATGAAAATGTCCAATTTTGCCTTATTTCGCAAAGGGAAAGACTCCTTCAAAAGATTTGTGAATCTAGATCCTGGTTTGGATCGACTCCAAAAGTTCATGTCTAAACTGGGCACAAATTCCATGTAAATCCATGCATAACGTCTTGATAAGTCTGCTAATAAACAAGCAGAAAACAAACTCAGCCAATCACAGCACAGGTAACAACCATGAAAACAACAAACACCCTCACCGACAACAACAAAATTAGCAACTCTTTGCTGACTTTAAATTTTCTGAAACTCTTCTTCTTTGCTAGTTTCTGCTGCCGGCTTCCTCATGCATCCTAAAACATCTCCTGTAGATGTTTTCGAAATCAGACATCATCCTAGGGGTAGTAAGCAAAGTGAATAGATTCATGAAGTATGTTGAGCCTAAAGTCAGAGTTTCCAGTGTCTCATAAAGGGATCTTTATACCTGGGTTACTGTGGTTCCATGATGAACACATAACCTTTCTGGAGCAGGGTATATTCAGAGTTTAGAGCTATATCAAGCTTTGCATGATTCACAGCTCAAAATAATCCTTATGTATCTTATACTGGGCTTTGGAGAAGCCCCTCAGTTGGTCCTCTGTCTGTAACAAGCTGTATCAGACCCCTTTTCCCTCCAAGAGTAGAAAAAAATGTTTTATACACAGTTTACAGCAGTCTGAAACCTGAGTTTTTTGCTTACAGGGATTACTTGTACACATAGTGACCTCATTATATGGAACTTTGGCCATGTTTAATATAAGCATCCAACACTGTAACAATAGATATATGAAAAAAAATAAAGAAAAGCAATATAAATCCCTTTTAAAATCACCTGGAACTGCTGCCTTTATTATACGCTCCCGGCAACTTAGAGATTCTCATTATCTTATACCCACTGTGAACCTACTTAGCTGTATATTAGTAATGGCACCAAATGAAGCTGGTTCAGTAATGCTACAGTCACACTGGGGAAAACAGTGGTTGGAGACAGTGGCATGACCATAATTATTGCAACCATGTGCAATGAAATTGCAATCTTATTGCCTTTGAAATGGTTGTTCTGAAGGCGGGCACCTGGTCTGCAACCCCTCACGGACAGTTGCTGTTATCCGAGCAACTTTGTGTCAGAGTCAGTCTGCTATCATTGTGATTGAATGGGGCCAAGCTGGCAATTACATGCAATTTGTTTGTGATAATACAGCGATTAACTGTGATAGAACCTCACAGTTTGGAAACAGAAATTCCACAAATAGTGATGTAGTTGCTGCAGGAAGGCAATTTAACTGCAAAACGACACAGGTGCTTTCATATAGGAATATAACCAGAATACAACCAGTCTGCAGCCAGTTGAGTTGACTCCCCTATTACAAAAGGACATGTCACAGAGAAGTTGCACTCATCAGCGCAGACTGACTCAGATTGATTGAAACACATTGGCAATCTATCTGCGTTTATAAATTAGACTGCAATTATTTGCAAACCTTCACCAATCTGTCGGAGGGTGACTGCAGTCAGTCCGAGTCGGATCAAGATTGTTTGGAGACAGGTTGCTACCCAACAGCTGACGTATGTAATCGCCTTGTTATCGAAAATGGTTGCCCAGAGGTTGAAGGTGTTGCATGCTGAACCGCTTAGCAACCAGATGGTTATTTTTCTAGTTGCAAGGAGGTTGCAGTCCTATTTTTACTCTAGTGTGACTGAGCCATAAAGCTACAGTAACATATATCTCTGTAAACAGAGATAAGCAGCACGAGTATGCGTCAGGATACTTGTGCTATGTGCTTTTATGTTTAGTCCTTATTTTCAAGCTGGTATTACAGCTAATAGAAAATAGATTATAAAAAGATAAGTTGTTAATGAAAAATGATAAGGTATTTATGAAAGTAAATATTCAGTCATTAAATGGCAAAAAAAAAAAATCCACATTTCCTTTATTATGGGAGTTTCAGACCTTAATGCACTTTTTGTGATCATGTTTAAATTGATCTAGTTTAAAATTTTAGAGCTTTAACGTGTCTGTTGAACTGCCAGGAATCAGTGAACTTTGCAGGCATTCACAGGGCCTTAAAACTAGTTTTTCATGCAGTATCAAGTTAGAAATAATCGGCAGCATTGAGTACAATAAATTGTAGAATAAATATACTCATGTATGAATTTGCAGAATTAACTATTTTCTGCCGCCATTCCCATCGTTCCTTTTGTCAGCACCAGTGCAGATATTTGATGAACGGAGAGTCAATTGATGCGTCAAAAGCCATCTTTTATGTGAGCCTGAGGACGAAAGCCTGGGTTAACAAAGAAAGTTGATAACCACTGTTGTGATACCCATTATCTCTGATTGGAGTTCTAGGTTTTGTGGAGGCAGCTAACACAAAGGAATCCTGGCTACATTGAACTTCATAGTACAGCCCTCCTCTAGACTCCAGCATGAGATAAGATATGATATTTCAGGGCGTGTGTGTTTTTTTCCCAGGTATGCGAGGCTTTTCAGTAGAAACAAAAGACGAAGGACGAGTGAAGAGGCTTTAAAGGGGGTGGAGGGAGGGCTGAGGAGTAACGGGAGGAGGGGAAAGGTACGTGATGAAGGGGTAGGTGGGGGTGAGAGGAGGGGGCAGGTTTAGAGAGCGTGAAAAGCAGCTTGTACAGAGACGAACCAACCAGGCGGAGTAATGAATGAGGGGGAGGGGAGGAGGAGGAGGAGGGGGCAGGTGAAAGGTGACACGCAGTAATTGGGAGGAAATGTGTGTGTGATGCAGTGAGGCGCTGTGTCCCAGATAAAAATCAAAAAAACAAATTCAGTTTTATTTATCTTCAGGGTCGTTTCGTTTAACATTCAGTGAAATAAATTAAATTAATGCGAACTAAATCAGCACATGAAGTGAAATATATCTGTCTATAGTTATAAATATAGACATACTGTAGATACAGATATATGAGAGACAGGAGACAGAAATGAAAAATATGTTCTTATGGCACAGCTGACTGTGGAATTTAATTTTGGGTGAATTTATGGCTGTAGAAAATTTTCTTTTATTAAAGTCATCCGTCTGAATTTTCCTCTCTGTAATCTGCAGAAACTCATTTCAACAGCAAGGCAGCTGAAACTTGATCACACAAAAGTTTGATTAATCACACAATTGACTATCCTTCGAGAGAGAGAGAGAGAGACAGAAAAACAGACGGGACTGGCAACAATGGCTCTTCTGTTGCAGTAACTCTCTCTGATGATCTTTGGGTCACTGATCCTGAATCTGCAGATTCTCTGCAACAACTAGATAGATCACTGCATCCTCCACCTATCACTGAACTCCAAGCAGCTTAACCCAGCAAATGTAATAAGCCATTTTCAGATGCAAACCTCAGACAATGTTGGAACAATCAGGTCAGGACTTATTCCACAGTTGTCCTTTCTAACATGCAGCACACAGCAGGAAACAGTCCACTTCAGGCTCGTTCTCACTTCAAATCTGTTTGGTTTAGGGGAGAGTGCAGGAGGCAGCACACATGACGCCCACTCACTGGCTGTGAATTAACTGAACAATTAGCTGCAGTATTCTCACATGGGTACAATCAAGCATCACACGGACTTCGTGCCAGGGAGCTGGCAGGTTAAAGACCTTTTAATGCCCAAACCGGATGTCAGACATTTGTGTTCTCTGTGTAGCTCTGACAGTTAATGTCTAGAAAAGTTCAGGGCTGCAGTGCAGGTGTAAAAAAAATGCAATAGCAACAGAGCAACCACCAACACTAACAGCAGAATATCATCTATTCAACTCAATTCAGTTCAATTCAATTCAATTCAACTTATATAGCACCAAATCACAACAACAGTCGCCTCAAGGTGCTTTATATTTTAGGAGAAAGACCCTACAATATTACAATATAAGCACTTGGTGACAGTGGGAAGGAAAAACTCCCTTTTAACAGGAAGAAACCTCCGGCAGAACCAGGGTCAGGGAGGGGCACCCATCTGCCGTGACTTGTTGGGGCTGAGGAGAAACAGAGAGAAAGAAAGAGAGAAGCGGGAGACAGGAAAAAAAAGACACTATGGAAGAGAGCCAGAGTTTAATAATAACTGATGATTAAATGCAAAGTGGTGTATCTAAAGGCAACTCTGCTGGGCAATATTGCCTATCTAGTTAATCTCGGTTATGTTGTTCAGGAATGATGACATTATCAGGCGCCATGTGGCAGCTGCCTGTGAGGTCACTGGTTCTTAAGGTAATCAGCCGGACATCCGGACTTATCAGCAGGCAGAGATTAGAGTTGCACCAACCTATTGAGGCAACCTGCTGCTGTGATGTAGAAACTGAGCCGTGAGGAGGAGGAACCTTCTTCATCAGGAGGACGTTTCCTGGAGGAACACAAACACAGAGGCACATCAGCTCCCGTTCTGCTGGGTCCTAGCATAGACTGTATATAAAAGATGGATGTAACCTCTGAAAAATGAAGTGCTTTCTAATGGCCAGCAGGGGGTGACCTCTCTGGCTACAAGTCAGTGTGGGAAAATGACTCACTTGATTTATGACCTCAGTAAACACTCAGTTGTTAGCTTCAGGTCATATTGAATAAAAAAACAAAGTTCTTTTTAGAAATGATGGTCATTATTAGAGTATAAACCCGGGGTCTCTGATTGGTTAATGACTTGTCAATCACAATAGCCAATGACCCTGCAGTGTCCCTCGGTTTCACAGTTGGATCCAGCACTCGCTTGTAGTGTTTGGTTAAAAAAATATCAAGGTCGTTCAAATCAAAGCTTTAAGACAGGACTTCAGAAACCAGTTGGGTGACGGCATGGTGGCTGTGTCCATCTTTTACATACAGTCTATGAGTGTCGGTTTCTGTTAGTGAAATAAAGTTTTATTGTTATTATTGTTAACGTGTTGACAAACTCCCACTCTCGGACACAGCAGGTTTATCTGACCC
>VVAS01109548.1:0-10789 GCA_015103295.1 Ptychochromis oligacanthus | reverse complement strand
ACTGTACTCTGCGCAGATATTAGCGTGCTTTGTTGCATCAAATCGTCAAATGCCTCTAGCGGCACTTTGAGGTGTTCACTTATTGAACGTTTTTGTATATATATATATATATATATATATATATTAAATGTGAATTAATGTTAATTGTTTTAATTATATGCAGCAAGCTAATGTAACGTCCGGTTGTTGTTAGCTGGTGCGAAGTGCGTGTGCTCATTAAACGCCTCCAGCGGCTAATTGTTTAAGCCCTTTCAAGTATACGTTATCTTCGTAGCCTACTACTCACTTATGTGCGTATGCAGTAGGCTATATGTTAGTTTTCATGTCAGCAAAAGCCTGTTCACGGTCACGCCATAAATGAGTAAATCAGTAAATGAGTGATGATTACACCCACTTTAGACCAGTTGTATAACAGTCTGGTAAAATTCAGACCGACATCAATATTAGCCTATGTTTGGAATATCCAGTGTTGCGGATTGGATATTTCCTTGTATGCCTTTTATAAAATAGACTTTCATTTTGGCTCTAAAACACCAGTACGATGATTCTTACTTTAGCCTTAAGTAAAAACTAAAGGGACTAAATGTACAGAGTATACAGCTTTGCACTCATTCAGGAAAAGTGATCCAAAGCAAAACTAAAGCGCTTCCACAGGCACTGCATAACACTTCTCCACCTTTCCTCTCTGTCTGCCAGGCAGGTAGGCAGGTAGGTGGGTAGGTAGGTAGGTAGGTGCAAGGCATGCCACTCAAGTATAGACTTTGCAACATTCAGGCAAGCAGGCACATGTGAAACATGAGAAAACTATATGAAAACAGAAATGTAGTTCCGTCATATACTGCACATGATGACATCGGGTGGTCTGAACAGCCTCTAGGCATGTTGGAAATGTCTCTTAAACTCTCTTCTGATAGTGACCTGTCTAGTGCTGAGGTAGTATCTCTCGAATACAAGCAGTAAGTTCAGACAAAAAAAAAAGAAAAAAGCAAAGTCTAAAACCTTAACTATGAGCATATGTTGAAGTTATTGTAAATATAAAATATTACAGCTTCTTTGAGTCTGTGTATGTTATGCTGATATTTGTCCTTACCTCTCCTTGGGTTTCATTTTATTTGCATAGTTTTCACAGTGTCATTCTGTATTCAATGAACCTTCACTTTACCAACCAGAGGTCTGTGAACTCCAGCGGTGTTACCACACAGTTAATTGTGGCTTTGTTCAGCCTGAACAATGTTCTTATTCACAAAGGACAAATGTCAGGCTTTTCACACTTCCTACAGTTTTACAGTGTTTTTTGAAATTACAAATAAAAGACTCTTTGACACGGTCTTTTTATAACAAATCATGTAAGTGACATGCTGCTGGTTACCTAGTTTGTTGTAAAGGTTCTCTGTTTTTTTTTTTTTTTTGTTTTTTTTTATAGCTTTGTAGGGCTCCAGTGTGTTGTCACACAACGGCAATTTCTTTGAAACATGTTGCTGGCATCAAATTTAAAATGAAGGTGTATTTTTTAATTCAAAAATGTAAATTTTAAATGTTGATATTTAAGCTATGTTTAAATAAAGGATTCAAATTACTTGCGATTTAATTTTACGCGGTATCTGAGCTTTTTTTTTGGAAATGGGTCTGAAAAAAATGAGCTTTGGTCTTTTAACTTAGAGGTATTGTCAGTGCTCCGAGAAATTGTTGTACTTGATACAATTCCAAGATTCTTCTTTGGAGTGTAAGTAAAACATTAAAACATTCGATATGTATGAAATAAGTTCTGTCCATGAACCCGGAATTAGTTGAAGGTATTTAATGAATGTTGTGTAAAGTGCTGAATGTTGGGCCTGTCAGACAGAGGCACGTTAAGTTTATGGCCTCTTGAAGGGCTGCATGTTTGTTTTGTTTTTTTTCTTAGGGCCTCAGGAATATATTGACAGGTGTCCCGCTCCTGTAGATGAAACAGGAAGCTAGGTGAGCAGAAACACTGATAGGTGCTGTGGTGGTTTATTTTGTGGAAATACTTTCATTTCAGTCAAGGTCACCGGAATCACCAGAGTTTAAAGATCAGAACACTGAGTGGTTAAGAGAACCTTTATGAGCTCAGAAACCCCAAGTGGCCACAATCAAAAGCGTAGGATAAGCCGCATTGGGTGTTAGCGTGTTGAACCAGAGACATGCAGGGAAGCCCCCACCAGTGCTCTGGGTTCCTGTTGAGACCCAACAGAGGCCAGACAGCACAGTCAGCCTCCACTTAGGCAGCACAGGCACCCAGGAAGCAGCGCCAATAGCACCACAGGAGCCTAGGGACAGCGAATCAACCCAAAGCCCTGGGGGGACACCAGGCAGATGCAAGCGACCTGAGGGCTGCACGTTTGTTAATATTATAGCCTGGCGTATTATTAGCTGTGTGAAGTTTAAGGTCTACAATGAGAACAAAAACCGGGACATCTGCAGTCTGAGTCAGCCATAAAAGTTCCCATGGGAAAAGGTGACACTACATTTTTAACTATCTGTTTCTTTTTTTTTCTATTATGGTGATATGAAACATGTTCTGAAGCAAAGAAAGTTACTTATGAATGCTCCTATGTCACAACAGGTTACTCCACATGTTTGATTTGGCAGAGTTTCACACCAGATGCAAACCTAAGGGGGATACACATCTCCAATAGGATTTGAACCAGTGACCTTTCATGTACAAGGCAAACATGTTATCCACTACACCATGGGTGAACATTCTGAAGCAAAGTACATTTTTAAAAAATGAACAACTTTGGAATATGGTAAAAAAATTTCATGACTGATTACTCTTTCCCTCCATTTCTCAGTTAATCGTTTGATTTATAAAGTTCAATCTGATATACCCATAGATCTGATATGGTGCAATTTTGAATTTCTGTTTTATAGTCATTCTTATAAAAAATCCATACATCATTATTAAAAGTCATTGTTGCTGATTAATTAATGTTTAGATACAAGAGACACTAGGGTTTCACAAAACCACATTTCAGCTGCTCAGCCATAGGTTATCTAGCCCTGTGTGAACTCTAGCTTCAGTTTCTTGTTCTTAGCTGACAGAAGTGGCACCCAGTGTGGTCTTCTGCTGCTGTAGCCCATCTGCTTCAAGGTTCAATGTGTTGTGCATTCAGAGATGCTCTGCTGCATACTTTGGTTGTAAGGAGTGCTTCTTCGAGTTGCTGTTGCCTTCCTATCAGCTCAAAGCAGTCTGGCCGTTCTCCTCTGACCTTTGACATCAACAAGGCATTTTCACCCAGAGAACTGCTGCTCACTGGATATTTTCTCTTTTTCGGACCATTCTCTGTAAATCCAGCAACCATGCCACGTTCATAGTCACTTCAATCCCTTTTCTTCCCCATTCTGATGCTCACTTTGCTGCCGTTTGATTGGGGTTATTACATGTTTGCGTTAACGACTAGTTGAACTGGTGTACCTAATGAAGTGGTCAGTGTATATATATATGTCTGTGTGTGTGTGTAAAAATAAGAGAATACATAAATGAATACCAAAATATTGATAGCATTATTTTTTATGTTTCTAGGCTCCACTCATGTCTCCTCACCTCCTTGCTCCATCATCGTCATCTTTCTCGCTAATGCTGCGTTTCCTACTCAGTGTCCTCCTGCTGCTGTCTTCAGGGGTCCATGCCCAAGGTATATACGTATATATATATATATATATATAATATAATCATTTGATTCTTACCAATCGAGGTAATTGTGAAGTTGCACAGCATCCTGCTGGGGTCACATCAGGGTCTAACTTCTGTTCTGTATTGTGTAGCTTTTACTCATAAATATCTTCTAGTCACAAAATTTGCCAAAAGGCAGCTACTTTGTCTTCTGTAGCATATACCCACATTTATACATTCAGTTATTCCCACACGCTCTAAAACATAAAAATAATGTTCTTTTTCTTCCTTTTTTCCTTGTGAGAGAGGACAGCTGAACTGCTGCTGCCACTGTAAACCTCTGGAAAATTGGTCAGGGATTGTGTTTCTGTATTGTTAACAAACTATGAAACCTGGCTTTTCAATAATAGCATGTCACGTTTAAGGAAATTTTGTATTTGATGTCAGTGCTTTTTAGGCTTTTCCTGTGTAATTTTATGCCCCTAACCCTATAGGAAAGATTGCCAACACTAACAAGAAAAGTCATGTTGGCAATGATGGCAGAACATTGCTTTATAACCAGTACTGTTAGCATACAAAATGTCAGAACAGCTCAGACAGGTCAATAATTTTATTTATTTTAATTTAAGCATCCTCACTTATAATGGTTTCTTCTTTTACTTAATGGTTGCCGCATTCTGTTTCAGTCACTCATCACTTTAGAGTTGCATGAAGAGGATAATAGTTAGGTCTTGTTCTTAATTCTAAATAAAGCAGTCACTCCCAAAACCAAACGCTTACTCAGCTTACGCAGCCTGCTCAAACTGTGTCAGTCATAATCATGCAAAGGCTGTGTAACTTTGCAATTTAGCAACATTTTTACTATGCTGAAAATGTTATCCATTTTTTTTTTTGATAATTAACAATTCATTATTTACTTTATTGGCTGGGCAAAATAATAATAACCACAGTTCATTTTGAGCTAGCTTTGAAATTTTGCCAGTTTCCATATTTACTTCATGTTTACTTTATACTACATCTCGTAAAAGAAACAGTCTGCAAGATTCAAGGCATTTGTTATAATTTTTGTGTTGAACTGGAAATGATGGTCACATCCAGCTGTTCTCAGCCCACAAATCATGGAGTACAATGTAGATACTGTATTTGTCTGCATAACTGCCTGCCTGTCTGGAAAAGTTGTTATTCTTAGTTGGTCTGTTAGACCTTGACCCTGTCTCTCTAAATTCCCATCAGACCCTTTGTGATCCTCTGCCAGGCACCCATGAGGATGAAGACCTTCCAGAGGCCCCTGGGCCAAATACACAGTCACACACACACACACATGGATACACACTAGTCAGGAAAGGATCTGTTGAGTGCTGAGGGTCATGTGTCCGCACAAGTTATAAAGTTCTGTAATTCATGCTGTTCATGTCTTCTCTGCTTCCGTTTCACGTGCCCCTCCCATCCCCATCTTCTTCTCCATCTGTTACCCCACTGCATAGTAAATACAAAACCCTGTCATAGTGTAACTCTGTGACGTTCTTCTTATATGACCTTTGAACCTTCAGTCTCCAGCCAGCGTCCTGTTCCTGTTTCTATACAAGACGGGAGGACAGGGCGTGCTTTGATGGATGAATGATAGAAACATGAAAGACACTGCTTGTTGGGGAAACCCCTGCTGGAAATTATGTAGATGAAGTCAGAACAAGAGATGGATTTGATTTGATTTGTTGAGAAGGAAGTGAGAGAATGGGAAGAATGAAGAAAGTTTCGCAGCTTGTGTCTTTGATCTTTGAAAGTCATGTCATGTTCTACTTTCTCTCTTGACCCAAATCTTTGACCAGACAAAATGCACTAAACATTTAAAAGCCTGATTTTTTATTCTTCTCTATGTCTCTGTCAAGGTCGTCTTAAGCTGACGGTACTGTCTGAAGACAGACTGCAAATGAAGTGGAAGGAGGCTGATGGGCCTGTTCAGGGCTACAAGGTCAGAGTGAGACCAATATCAGGTGAGATTTCCCTACTTGTGTGAAGTGGTGAAGTTTTACATGAATGAAGTAACTTGACAGCACAGTTAGGAGCTCCTGCAGAAAGCCAGGTCTTAAAGAAAGGTTATTTTGTGTGGAAGAACTTAATAGACCTGCAAATTCTATCCAAAACCCTTGGAATGAAATTGAAAGTGTGAATCAGGTCTTGGGCTACAGTCACACATTGTAAACAGACTGGGAAAAACAGGAAAAACATCCAACTTGGTAGTGTTCACAGTTTATTCCGTGGTTGCAAGCCTTAGCGCTAACTCTCTAATCAAGCCAGAGAAACAGCCTCAATTAGCTTCTTTGTTGTGTTTTTTGCTTCTTGGTTTTCTTCCCTGCTTTTCATTACCAAATGAATACCAACAGTTATTAGTTTTATTGTTAATGCAGGTTTATATTTTGTGCTTTCAATCATTTGACATGTCTGAAAGTCAGAGATTATTATAAGCATAATTAGATATAAATGTATATAGATATTTTTATACATAAATGCAATGTTAGTGTCCAATATGACGTTTGGTGTTGAATAGAAGCAGTTTAGTACATATAGAAAACTAAAGTGTTCAGACTTTTTATTCTTTCTGTACAAAATCTGCACTGGTATGCTTTCAGTGGGGCTGCCCACTTAATTTATTGTAGTCATAAAGGTTTCCACCAGAAACATTTATAACCCCTGCAGCTTTGTGGCATTGGCCACCATGGGGCTGCCAATGTTGCTCTCAATTAATGTAGCAGTATAACCTGCTTTAACAGTGATTGTTAGGCATAAACATGACAGCTGAGCTTTGTTGGCATTGGTGCATCAATGCACACACAGTGGGTGACAAGTGAGGGAGAGAGAGGCAGTAGGCAGTTTATTTCCCGTTTTACAGCCAAACCACTGAGAGAGTACTGAATCACTGTTGATGTCATTCACAAATAGGAGAGCATGATTGAGCTGATAGCTTACCGTTAATAGTAATAATATAGTAATAGTTTAATAAGAGTATTAAGTCACAGATTTTGATTTGGTTGAACTACCCCTGTGAATTAGGGCCTGACTGATATAGGATTTTTAAGACTGATACCAACACCGATATTTGGTGGTTTAAAAATCTGACATATCAACCCATATTTTTTTCCTTCAGACACACAAAACGTAAGCAGGTTTCCCTAACACTTGTTATGTGCAGGTATTTATGAGTATAAATAATGAGAATGCAGTTTAAAAATAAACTTGTTTTACTCGTACAACAACTTGTTTATGCTCTGCCGGTCTCTGCTCAGATCAGCTGGTTGTTGTAGTGTTCCAAACATGTGTTGCCAATAGAGAAGTTGCAGAGTGCACGCATGGTTGAGGGGCGTTTCTGTTGTCCATAGGCCTAGATTATACTCTGTTGTGGACGTGGACACAGACAGCTGAAGACCCGATGGCCGGCACACAGACATCCACATGGACCGTCGTGCTCACCGTCTGATGAGGAAATTTACATCACTTGGACCCTAGTGGACTTGTGTACATGGAAAGTATAATCCTTTATGGCGTCCTTATGGCCGTTGTAAATGCAGACATATTGGCAAGTAGCTAATATCGGCCGATATATCGGTGGGGATGATATATTGGTGGGGGCGATATATTGGTGGGGCTGATATGTTGGTCGGGCTCTATTATCAGTGAACCAGTGCTGTCACTTACTGATTTAATAAGAGATCCAATTTGTCTGGTATTGTCGTGCACAGAGCTGTTAGTATAAGGATGGTCTCTTCACTCACTACATACATATCTGGTGGATGTAGCGTTGGCTCTTCTGACAAATGTGGTTACACCCCCTCACACATCAAGAAACGGCAAAGTCAACGATACTAGCAAGGTTGGGTTTGTGAGATGGATCTGGTAGGCAAAAGGAACGTGATCAAACTTGAAAACACTGTGCAACATTTTGCTAAAGTTTCCAGGTTGAACAACATGTTTCCTTGATACAGTGTGCAATAGGCTTTAAACTACGCTTGTTCCCATTTGGTGGGTGTGTCACAAGTGTCACCCTAGCAGATTTGTATACAAACGCCACCATATTAAAAAGCCAGTGCACACTTTTAATGAGCTGTCATAATGGTTTTGCTAAGTTTTGCCTGGGCTGATTGCAGGCCTCATCTCCTAACCTGTGCTTATTGTGTACCAAATACACTGACTAGACACTAACAGTGATTATATTTTGATTTTTTTTTAATTAAAATTCTTCCTAGGGATAGTTTTTTTTTGTCATTAATCATGCATCAGTTTTCCACGTTAATTCTATGTCTTAAATGTACTGAAATTGAACCTGAAAACTGCAAGCAAGCCAAAAAAAAAAAAATAGGTTAATGCTGTAACTGTTATTTTTTATCACAATGGGAAATTGATTGCACACCTGAAACTTGATGTTCCACAAATGCTGTGTGAGTTGCGAGGGACCTGAGTTGTCGCTTTTTTACTGTGTTTCCATGTTGCCTTCTCAGTTGATGTTAAGTTACATCATGGGCAGAATTAACATTTAATTAAAATTGTGTCAAAGACCCTCCTGGTCCTCAAAAAACAGGTCTACGCCTGAATATTTTCCACTTAGTCAGATCAGGATAAGACAGCTCTAGTGCTTTAGTAGATCCTGGTGGTACCTTACCTTATTTCTAAAGATGCACGAATAAAATTATTTTAAACCAAGTGGAATAACTTTTCTGCTTTTGAAGGTCTAGAGATTTTTTTGTCCACACCAAACAGTTTATTCATTAAACTACGTATAAATGTGGTTTGAAAGTATCTCTTATCCAGCTGCCATCCAAACTACCATGAAGGTGCCAGCTCTCTTCCTTGCAGGTGATGATTTGGATAAAAACACAGCCCATTTTCCTCCCCTCTTCCTTCAGATCTGTGATTTTTCCTAAGCATTGTTTTCTGTTTGTCACCCTCTTATCTCTCATTGCACACTGTACAGCTAGGCCCAGGCAGGTCTAAAAGAGAGACAGGGGGGCTTAAAAGAAGAATTCAATGCAGCACTTCTGTGGTTTGCTTAAAGGTGTAGGGTCTAGGAGGGAATAGCAGTAAGAAAATAAAAAAGTGGTGTTAACAAGATTAAAGAGGGAAGTGCCAATTCTGGCAAAGACATTAAAAAGAGCTGCCCAAAGTTTCAACATGCAGTACATCTGGAATTTGGGGGATCAGCAGAGGAGGCAGTGTATCATTTGTGTAGAAAGGAAAACGATGTTTTGGACCAGATGGAGGAGAAATAAGGATCACACAGCTGGTTGCTCAAAACTCTCCTGTTAAGATTTGGTCCCAGGGAAATTTCAGTAAAAGGTTTTTATGGCAATGTATGAATTTTTGTTCTTTAATGTATTGCTTGCTTAATAACTTCAGCGGTGTAAGCTGTTTCTAGGAAATAGAAAAAACATTATGCCAACTTTTGCATGATGCTTCCAAAATAGTTGCCAGTTTTTATTATATTTCCCATTTAAATTCAAACATGGGTCAAGTTACACAAAAACATATGTATGATGTGTTATTTGTTGCATAAATTCAGTTTATGTATGTAGAAACATTAAAAAGAAAACAAAGGCATACAATAATGAATGAATATGAAATGAAACTAAAAACAGGCTGTCTTCTTCTTTTGCTGTTTTGGGGCAAAAAAAAAGTAATCTGAGCAGCTTTGACTTTCCCTTTAGACTTAACCTGACACAGCACTAAAAGTTTTATTAGTCACCCCAAATGCTTATCTTTTCCAGAGTTGCCACAGCCGGAGCTGATGCTGACCACCACCCGGGGCCGGGCAACAGTTGCAGGCCTGGAGTCCAGTCAGGAATATTATCTCCAAGTCCTTGCGCTCAGTGGGACAACAGAAAAACTTCTCGCAAAGAGACGATTTACCAGTAAGAAATGCAGCAGGGTGGATGGGAGAAATAGGAAAGTTTGACTAATTTAAGATTTGCCTATTTTGCTTATCTATTTATCTGTCTGTCTATATATCATCTGTGGATTTCTAAAATAGATGTATTATTTTCGCAAAATACACAATGTAAGTAGGACTTTCTTTGTGTTGAGCAGAGATGTAGATGGTCACAGAAACATGAAGTAAAGAAATATGTGTGATGTGGGGTGTGGAATAATAAGGAGGTATAAAGTAGGTTATATACATGTATATATGTACAGTTAAGTGAGCAAGCACAGTCATCTTAAACATTATTCTGAAGATCATTTTTTAATCTGCAATCCACACACACATGCCCAGACTCACGGAAAATACTACCACAGTTAGACTACAGGCTTAAAGTGAGTTGTGTTTAAACTTACTGTATACCTGCTTGGGTTGAGTGTGTTCCTGGACTGTAAATCTGCTCTCTAACACTTACTCATATGTAACCCAAAAAGGCAATCTTACCAGCAAAACTGCAATCAATAATGTGGCTGTGTTTAAGGACGAGCAGATGTCTTAAGTTTATTTGTAATTTGTAATGTCAGAAACGGCGGGATGGGGAGATTTCAATGAAGGGTCACTTGTGTTTGGAGGATTAGACTCTGCGTGGTAGCCCCTCAGGTTATTTCCCTCCCCGATTTGTGAGCCCTTTTTGACTTTTGACATATTATTGTTGGGATTAGATTGATTCTCTCATATAGTATTGTATAATATGTGGATGTGTAGCCTGTGGCTGCTTGCAAACGATGCAAGAAGTAGTAGGTTACTGTGTCGAGTTGAGCGTGTCCAGGCAGGCCAGAAAAACACCTTGAGATGGAAATTTGTAATGCTGGCTGTCATGCTGAAATGATGGCAGTCTGGGAATTCCTTCCTGATGCGTCTTCGTCTTGCTTTAACCCCCTCAGGGGCCTTTAGTTACTGTGTCGAGGCAATTCTTACTTTTCATCCTTAATTTGCTCTTCTTGACCTTGTCTCTGAACTCCAGGCAAAGATATGATAACAAGACCTGTAAAGCAGTTGCAGTTTTTCTGATTTTTTGGTTTGGATACGGATTCAGACACCTTTTTAGCAAAATAAATGTCTTGGGACAAAAATGACTAACGAGTGTGTTCAAAATTTGTTTGAGCTAGCCAGGAGTTGAACCTAGAATCTTCTGATCCGTAGTCAGACGCGTTATCCATTGCGCCACTAGCCCCACGTCCTGGGGCTTCCAT
>VVAS01109520.1:24704-35216 GCA_015103295.1 Ptychochromis oligacanthus | reverse complement strand
GGGTGTGGAAAAGGCCCGGAACAATGTCTGACAGAAGGCCTCTGGTAAGTACCTGTCTAACACTGATGTTGAATAAGCTGTATACCATTAAAGCAGACAAAAAATAAATGGAAAGATGTGGCTTCTGTAAAACACTGCTTTATCTGTTTCAATTAACCATTAGCATTAAAAACACTTACAGATAAAGAGAATAACATTGATTTTCTTGTTACGATTTCACCTTTAAAGGGTGAGAGACGTTTTCTTTTGGATTATATGGTCAGTCAAGTGCATTATTAATGTGGTGAAGAGATTGCAGCAGGCTACACTATGGGAAGAAGGCAAGCAAGCAGCAGGAAAATGCCCCTTCCATTCTGATATTGATAGAGTGCTGCTGACGTGTCCTTGGAATTCCTCAGAAATCGGTTTGGTTAAGGACAGATGTGCTGAAAAAAACAAGTCAAAGCAGTCAAGGCTCCACTTTCTAACTTGGATCACTTACAGGACATACAGCGTCATCTTAAGTTGGAGCTTGATACCACAGGATACCTTTTAGAGGTCTTGTTGAGTCTATGCCTCAATGTGTCAAAGCTGTTTTGGACACATGAGGGAGACCTACACTGTATTAAATGGGATTTTTTTTTAGTATTGTTCTGTGTGCATGCAGTATTATCTTCAGCCTTTGTGCAAGACTCCAGCACAATACTGATAAGCCTTTGGAGCACAACTTCAGACCACAGGGTTTATCAGACATCACTGTGTGTGAAACTCTTCGGACAGGTCCATGTGTACACTAGCCCATGTGCTTCTGAAAGGCCCGACACCAAAGACAAAGAGGACAGCAGATGGCACCTATTGTTTCCCTCACGTGTCACTACCCAGTGTCAACATGTTTCCATGTCAACTCGATTGTAGGCATACAGCACAATCCCCCCTGACAGCATGTCAAAGGCCAGCTTTGGACTCTGCAAACACCCCTTATCTGATGAGAAAGTGGCAGGCTAATTATAAGTTAAGCTGGAAGGCAGCAGAGTAGTAAGAAGCAGCACTGTCTGTCTTGCTCCTCTTAATTTTGTCTAGACAGAATCTTAATGTGAGGGATAAAACACAGAGATGATCCCTTTTTGTTCCCTGGCCTTCCGCCTCCCCAATTACCGCCAATGTTCTGAAATGACGAGCTCATTGAGCGAGGAGCAGGCGTAATTGTGCCTGGATGACATCTTAGAAAGTGTGTGTGGGTGTGGATGTGTGTGGGTGTGTGTGTGGTTTAGGTATTACTCATGTTGTGGGGACCTAAATTTGTTTGTGTACACAGTCTCATTATGGGAACGTGTCTTCCCTATGGAGGCAAAAGGCAACTCCCCGTAATCTAAATCACACACACATTTTAAGGTTCAAGTAAGGTCACCTTTAAGGTTAGGGTGTGTGTGTGTGTGTGTTGGCAAATCTATTATGTGTCTCATGCACATGTTTATCCACCTATTATGCTAGTCTGTTTATTTGTGTCTGCATGCAAGCAAAGATGGACATGAAACGCTACCGCTTGAAATTCCCTTCCCTTTCTTTGGCCTAATTGGATTTCTCCCACATTGATCTTCAAAGGCCTAGCAGCCCTCCTCCCTACTCCTCAAGAGAAGGCCCACACATCAATTGCACGGTAGTTTTTGATAGTTTCA
Organism: Ptychochromis oligacanthus; assembly: GCA_015103295.1. Classification (NCBI taxonomy): domain Eukaryota; kingdom Metazoa; phylum Chordata; class Actinopteri; order Cichliformes; family Cichlidae; genus Ptychochromis; species Ptychochromis oligacanthus. Next base: position 33,561 of record VVAS01109520.1, on the reverse strand, counting down.
TTAAGAGTGTAATTAATGCTCATTAATATGCATAAATAGGATGCAGTGGCGGGCTATAGCAGAGACGATGTATCCCTCTCACTGAAAGGCATAATTAAAGTGTGCTGAAAGCAGAGAATAGAACTGTGCTCTTTCACTGCTCGCTTTGAGATCAAGCCTGAAGTGCTATCCAGACACAATGGCAATGCCTCAGCATTGACAACTGTCAAAACTTGGTTGCACTTAAGCATGCAAATCCAAACTAATATTGTTCTGAGATCATGTCTTGATAACAGAGGAAAGGGCTCAAAAATTCATTATGGTGCTCATTAAGCTTCTACAAGTACAAGGACCCAGTTGAACCAGCTCTCACTCCATTGATGAGATGGTTATAAGGTAACATAGGATAATGTAGGAAATACGATCAAATGTATTAGGCGTGGCCTGTACACAGGTAATTATTTTTTCTTTTCTTTTTACACAACCATTTAAATACAGCAGTTAATTGTCATGTATTTTTGCCAAATACATTAACTGAATACACTAGTGCAAGGAGCAAAAGCAGTGGATAACATTTATATTTAGCACATGTTTTTAGTTAATTACATAGTTATAAAGATGCCAATCTTTGTAACTATGTAACTCCTTAGAAAGAGATTTTTAATCCCAATGAGATTTAAAAAGTTTTGTATAATACATAATTATTTCAGTTTTAGCATCTTATTATATGAATCCACCTGGATTTAGAAGAGTACTATTCTGTATTACTTTAATTTGCAGCTAACATAAAATCTTCATTAATATCAGCAGTAAGTCATTATAAGTCTTTTAAATTGTAACTTAATGTATTTCACTGTATTCAGGAACAAGACGTCAATCATTCCTTGAGCTGCTCCACAAATTAAGAAATGATCTTTATTTTTCAGTTTAAAAAAAACCCAACTTTATTAACATTTGGGTATTTTGATTTCTTTCCCTGTGTAATTTTATGTGGTAGATTTTGTATTGTTGCTATGTTGATTTTGTTTTAATATTTTTCATATAAAACACGCTGTTTTAAAATTTGTTATTAAACTGGAGTTTATTGTTAAATTTTTAAAATCTCAGTATTGACCAAGCTTTTGTCTAAATCAGTGTGACTTTGGTTTGGTTAAAGCCACGGGTTAAACCATGTTAAGGTTAAACTCAGGTTCTGCTGTTCATTATTTACTTCAATTTACTGATCAGAATTGTATTCATTAATAGAAGCTTCTTTGCAGCATTTTGAACTTTGGTGTCATTGAATATCGTCTTCTTTCCTTTACCCTTTTTCTCTTTTCACTTTCTTTTTCTTCTTCCTCTTCTTTCTCCTTCCCTGATGGAAGCTAAGCGAAGCCAGTCCATCAGCAACTGTGTTCATCTATACGAGGCTTTGCCCACTACTAAAAGTGTTCCTATGCTGCTCCACACTGTGAGCTCTTTCTTGCCTGGTATCTCTTCTGGTAACTCTGCTTGCTCTCACAGACTCTCAGGTAAAGTGTATTGTGAGAGCTGCATGTGTTTGTGTGTTTGTGACCTTCACCCAGCCTTTCCCATCCATTTTCAGCTAGTCTCTCATATACCACCATGTTCAGTGTTTGACAGGATAAGGTTTACACTAGGCTTTAATGTGAACTTTTAATATAATCTGTGTTGTTGGATGAACACACTAAAAACATTTCTCAAGACTGCCCTGGTGCCTTGTGCAGTCCCGTGTGTGCATGACCTTTGCATGTATGCATGTCCTGTTTTTCCCGACCATGTTTTCACGTATGTCAAATCTTCATATTCCAGTGTGTTTCCATTTTATTTGATTTGTGTGCCACTGCCTGACCATGTCTTTGTGTTCATGACTGTCAGATGTGGAGGAGTGTCAGCTGTCAGAATGTGGGGCAGAGGAGGAGCTGGGAGGCAGGGATAGTCCTCTGCCACGTAGCAGCAGCACCTCAGACATCACCCAACAGCTGTCTGAAACTTTACCAGGTATATACAAACACAAAACAGTTTTTAATTTCCCATATACACTCACTGGATACTTTATTAGGTACACCTTGCTAGTACTGGGCTGGACCCCCGTTTGCCTTCAGAACTGCCTTAATTCTTCATGGCACAGATTCAACAACATGCTGGAAACATTCCTCAGAGATTTGACTTGATAGCATCAGACAGTAGTTGCAGCTTTGTTGGCAGCACATCCATGATGTGAATCTCTCGTTCCACCACATCCCAAAGGTGCTCTGTTGGACTGAGTCTGGTGACTGTGGAGGCGATTTGAGTACAGTGAACTCATTCTGATGTTCAAGAAACCAGTTTAAAATGATGATTTAAACTTTGTGACATGGTGCGTTATCCTGCTGGGAGCAGCCATCAGAATATTGGTACACTGTGGTCATAAAGGGATGGACATGATCAGCAGCAATACTCAAGTAGACTGTGGCATTTAAACATTGCTCAGTTGGTACTAAGGGGCCCAAAGTGTGCCAAGGAATAATCCCCCACACCGTTACCCCACCACTACCAGCCTGAACTCTTGATACAAGGCAGGGATGGATCCATGCTTTCATGTTGTTTACACCAAAATCTGAATGCTGCAGCAGAAATCGAGACTCATCAGACCAGGCAATGTTTTTCCAATCCTCTATTGTCCAATTTTATTGAGCCTGTGTGAATTGTAGCCTCAGTTTCCTGTTCTTAGCTGACAGGAGTGGCACCCAGTGTGGTCTTCTGCTGCTGTAGCCCATCTGCTTCAAGATTTGATGTGTTGTGCATTCAGAGATACTCGTGTCAACCGAGAGAGCAGTTGTTTGAGTTACTGTTCCCTTCCTATCATCTTGAAGCAGTCAGGTCATTCTGTGACTTCTGGCATCAACAAGGCATTAAAATATGAAAAAAACAGGCCAAACACAAAATTGCATTTTTTTTGTTTATCTGATTTTCATAAACAGAAATTTACTGACTTCTTTGAGTATTGCCCTTGATAAGGTTGCCGGAAAAAATGCTGGCGTGATAGTGCAACCTGATTTTAGCGTAATGAAAATGGGCTTGAACGTCAATAAAAGTTTTCTTTTTTATTGTCTTTTGCATTATTTTTTTCAGCAGAGTTTTAACTTGTCTTGATATTGACACATGCACATACAAGCTCAATTTTTGACATCACAAATATTTTTAAATATTTTTGACAAGTATTTAGGAAGCCAATAACAGTCCAGTAAGCAAGTTAAAGAACTTCAATATTCATGCTTCTAATTTTCAGCACATATGCTGTGAGAATGTCCTTAATAGTGAAGTAGGAGAGATCTTGTTTTGAGCAATGTGAACAGTTTTTATTATTTATATTCAGTTATCTGGATTTTTCAAAAAAAAAAAAGCCTTCAAGCCTTTTTTTTGTTGTTGTTTTTTTTAATGCATGACTGCAGACCATAGACTGTAGGTTAGACATGGATCAAGTCATCTTGAGCTTTGATATTATCATTGTGGCTGCTGCCATCTTGTTTTGGAGCCAGAAGTGATGAGATGGTGGATTTATGAGCTAAAGCTAGTCAGCTTAGTTTGCAACCTGCATTCTTTGGGTGCACTGCACAGAAACAGCTGCCTGCTAATTAGTTCTAAGTGATACAGGGATATAATACTGTAATTTTAATTTATAATTCCATTAAAAAGCTCCAAAAGGCACCAACACCGTAAGAGGTCCAGTTCAGAGAGTTCATTAGCTGAGGTTAAGCCTAGCAGACAATTAGCACCTATAGCAGCCTGCGTTGGCATCCACCTGTCGGTAAAACTGTCCACACCCCTAATGCGTTAAGCCTTAATACAAATTAAGCAGGTGAATTACATCAAATTCAGCCCGGTACAATTGTCATGAAAATTGGCCGTAAGGACAAAAGCTGTTTTTCTGCTTTAAACATTCATTCATTTATTTATTTATTTATTTATTTATTGGGTAATTTAACGTGAGAGACTATGTGGATTAACTTGCTTTTGGAGCCACTCTCAAGTGACATTCAGGGAGCTCCAGTTTTTGGTAGATCCATGTTGGCTTTCAACCAGTCAAATCAAATCAGACTCACGAATATCCCGTTTTGCCTTTCAGTCCAGAAGAGAGAGTACTCACCTACTTCCTGTGGTTCTGATAACAGGATGTCTGAGGGCAGGACTGAGAGCAATGAACCACCAGTGGTGAGAAAATTCATCCTCTGCCATAGTGTTATGTTAAAATAAGATTTCACCCATGCTTGTTCCACCCTTTTTAATGTTTGTGTCTGTGTTGTAGATCCTCATCCGACAGAGCAGTAGCTCAGCTGAGGCAGAGACCAATGCTGAGGGACACGCAAACTATACAAGGCCCAAGCTAAGAGAGAAAAGTTAGAAATTTTAATCCGTTATGATTCTGCTGTAGCTGTGTTTTCATTGTTTAACATAAATTGATTTGTTAAAATGCAAATTCTCATCAGCTAAGTCTAACACTACAGTTTCAAAAACACTTCATTGTTACATTGATGTTATAGTTTTCCTTACAGAGCCAGTAGGTACTTGTCCATTTTAAACTTCTTTTACTTTTTTTGTCTTACCAACTTAATCCACCCACCTTACCTAGGCGAGAGTGTTAGTAGTGAGACGTCCAACGGCTACCTCAATGAAGCTGAAGTTACCTGGCAGGCATTTGATGAGGATGCTGATAATCAGTCCACACAGTCAGCCCACATGGATGTAACAACTGATCCTCAGAGCCAGGGGAGTCTGCTGCTCAGCCATAATGAAGCTCTAGCAGGTATAAACTTACAGTATGACCCTGAAACAGAATGTTTTTCCTATATTAATGTATTTTAGTGTCTCTGTATGTCTGTGCGTATTACAGTTTGTTTGGGCTAACAAATGCAGTCACCTTTCAGGATACTTCATCAACTTATTTCTGGTCTAGTGTCTGTTTGCAGCCTGAAGCTGGTTTAATACATTATAAAAATCATTAATCATTATTATAAAAGGAAGTCTTTTGTGACCATTCACCACAGTGATAAAATTATTTCAGAGTTCAGCAGTTCTGCAGTTTAAACTGATGTGTGTCACGTCTAGTTCGCGTTTTGATGCTTCCAATAACCTTGCCCTTGGATAGAAGGATTAATCATGGCCAGGTACAACAACCTAACATCAGCTGCAGAACTTCTTTAGCTAAGTAGAGTTTGTGGTATTTGTGAAGTGGGAATTTTTGTGAAAGGAAAAGTAACGTGTGGTCTCTGGTTTGATTAAGACACACTTGTAATGTTTGTGAGTGGAAGGTATCTACAGATGTATGACAAATTAAAGGAAAAAAACAACAAGAGCTGTCATAAGAACTTGAATTCCCACATGCCACCAAAACAGCATCAGTGCAGCTTGGCATCATTTTAAAAGTCTCTTGTCTGGGGTGGCTGTGGCTCAGGAGGTAGAGTAGGTCATCTACTAATCGGAAGGTTGGTGGTTCAATCCCTGGCTGCTCCAGTCTGCATGCCAAAGTATCTTTGGGCAAAATACTGTTGCTCCCGATGCATCCATTGGAGTGTGAATGTGTGTGAATGTTAGATAGAAAGCACTTAGGCATAGAAAAAAGTGCTTGTATGAATATGGGTAAATGAGGCTTGTAGTATAAAGCACTTTGAGTGCTCAGGCAGAGTAGAAAAGCGCTATATAAGAACTAGTCCATTTACCATGGAGGGTTACAACACAGTTTTTCCGAAAGATATCTCCTTATTTGGTGTTTTGGTGGTGAATATATAGAGTGCTATATAACATATAGTTCCAAAAGCTCCCATAGGTCATCTGGTGGGTAGGATAGGATTCACATAATTTTCATACCATTCAGTGAGCCCTGAGCCCTCAAGTCCCATTGATGAGACCATTGTCATCTTGGAATAGACCACTGCCATCAGAATAGAAGTGTTTAATCATCAGATAAAAATTATCCCTCAAAAAGAAAAAAAAAAGGTGTTGATTTGCAGTGACCCTTTCCTCTAAGGAGGCAAGTGGACCCCAGCCACCAGATAGCCTCACTGAGTCAAGGGTTTGTTTTGGGGTTTTTTTTCCTTTAATTTGTCACGTGTCTGTAGATTCTCATGGGGAAAAATATCAAAACATCCTTCAGCTTTAAGGCTTTTTATTTATTCTCTCCACCATTATTTATGGAAATATTGTTGTCCCCCTGTCTGCCCTTCCCACCCTTGCACATGAACATTTGTCTGTGTTTCCTACATTGTGATCATAGTGTCCCTCTGCTCCCTTCCTCAAACCCAGTTTGATCCCTGTCCCCTTGTTGTTTTTAGGTCCTGAGTGTGCTCTCCCTACCCACTCTGCACCCCCGTCCTACCACCACCAAAACCACTACCACTACCCCCAGAATCCCCCTGCTTCACCAGCCCTGCTGGTTCACACAGAGTGCCCACGGGATTGCCCCCTGGACGACACCATGCATCAGTCTGTCTTACACATGCCACACCACTTGGGTACTGCTCCCTAGCTGCTACTCATCATGTAGACCACAGTCTTCATCTGTCATTGACTGTCCATGTTTTATATCTACATTTGACTTCTTTGTCATAAATTACACTAGTATATATTTTTATGTTTTTGTCACTCTTCCTTATAGCAGATACTTTTCAATTATTTGCCATACATATGACATACATAATACATAAAACTGCTCATTTGTTTCTTCTTTTAAACAAACAAGAATTCTTTTATGTTTTAACTTTGCTGTAACCAAATTTTAAAACAGTGAAAAAATACTTTTATACATAATTTTAATCACCTCAGATCTCCTACACTATTCATCTCTGTCATTTCCAAGCCTTTACTCCCTCTGGTTCCCGTCACTCTTCTACTGCCCACTAGATGGCACTGTCCTTCCACAATTCATTTGGATGATGCCTGTGCCTGTTTCCCAAAAGTATTTCAGTGTTTTATTCACTTGCATAGGACATAGACCAGGAAGCTGAAGTGCCTTTGGGAAAATGCACCAAAAGACTAAGGATTTGGTCAACAGCTGCTCTAACAACAACATATTGGCTTTGAGAATTTATGCAATCATAGTAAAATGATTTGATTAAAGTTGGTCTGCATTTGTTGACTGAAACCAATCTCCTAAATAAAATGAAATCTGGTTCACTTTGTATTAGTATTCGGTACTGCCAAGGACAAGTGTTACCAAGTACTTCTGTAACCCAAACCACCCATGACTCTCTCTGTGACCATGCAGACAGCAGTGAGTTTCTGGCTGATGATGTCAGCATCATTGCTGGTGGGACTCTGACTGGTTGGCATGCTGATTCGGCCTTCGTCCTGTGGAGGAGAATTTTGGGTATCCTGGGAGATGTCAACAGTATCCGCTGCCCCAAAATCCATGCCAGGGTCTTCTCCTATCTCTATGAGCTCTGGCACAAGCTGGCTAAGGTACAATAAAGAGATAAGCACTTGACATGATAAGTACTGTATGTTAAGTACACATAATATAACAAAACCTACTACGAGGTGCTGCTTTTAAATAGTCTTTGTCAAAGATAAAGGTTTTTTGAGGATCTAAGTATGTAGATGCAATCTCTGCAATTAGAAATGACATTCTAGAGCAGAGACTTTCCAAAGCAGAGAGTGAGATCCAAACTTTATATATGATCTTTGTATTCACTGAAGTGAAATGTGTGCTTGCAGATCCGGGACAACCTTGGGATCAGTGTGGACAACCAGTCTTCTCCTCCCCAACCTGCCTTCATCCCTCCTCTTCGAATGCTTGCATCGTGGCTCTTTAGGGTATGAACAACACAAAGACACAGCAGAAAATAATTTCAAAAAACTCAGTAGTTGAATACTTTGTGGTATTATATAGTTTTATGTTTTAGAGTACACACAAAATATAGAACAAATAGTAAAGCCTAAAAATAATGTAAAGCAAGATTCAAGCAACTGGATCTGATAGCCTGATCCACTGTCATGTCATGTCATAAAAGTAAATATATATAAAATATTTAGACTGTCTCCATCAGCTGCACTAAAAGACAGTCTTGGTATGTATTTTCCTGGGAAGATCTTGTTATGCTAAGAAGGCAATATCATTACATTTCCAGGAGCAGCAAAAACTAATAAATGCAACAGAATGGTTAGCCTTGGCGGCAACAAACAAATTAGTGTTATCTAATCAAACTGTTTATACAAACCAATAAAAAGAAGAATGTTGCCTCAATCTGATTATCTCTGTATGATGGAGAAAACAGTAACAAGTGTCTTGTAGAATTCACAGTGGTTGCAGCTGGTTTCTTTAGTGACATGTTGATGGTGGTTCGGGGGAAAAAAAGCAAAATGCATCAGCTTCTCAAGCCACTCCTGCAGCATAATGGATTCCATACAAGTCAGTGCCTCCCAACTCCTCATAATATTACTAACCTGAGTGCTTCTCCCCTCTGTAGGCCACCATGCTGCCAGCAGAGTACAAGGCTGGCAAACTGCAAGCCTACAAGCTGATCTGTGAGATGATGACCAGACACCAGGATGTGCTCCCCAACAGTGATTTCCTGGTGCACCTCTACCACATCATGCACAAGGGCTTCAATAGTGATGACCCGGTATGGCTGTCAGTGGTTCCTTTTTTCACCAGTAGATGGCACATTGGTCAAATTGATGTGCAACAGCCCTGATTAAAAACTGGAAAGCAATTATGGTATTTGTTGTCACTTTGCCATTTACCTTTTAATGTGTGATTTTTATTTTATTTTTTGCATTTCTCATGCAACTGGTCACTTTTGAGATGATGAGTTGAAGAGAGTTTGGTGGCAGGAGTGAAGACAGAGTTCATATAGGTTGAATCCTGTTTATGATTGTGACTCCACTTATTTTAAAAAAA
>VVAS01109520.1:7447-17862 GCA_015103295.1 Ptychochromis oligacanthus | reverse complement strand
GGGGAAGAGTGGCACTGAGAGTCTCTTTTCTAAAAGCAGGTGCTGAACTCTCAGGGCCCCTTTTTGTGTTTGGCCATTTCTGCACTCCCCACATTGTCTGCCCTTGTTACATGTTGAGAGGCATTCAGCTGGAAGAAATAGGAAATTCTATTTCTCCACAAAGAATTTCAAATCACTGAAGAAATCCACATTTGAAAGAAAATTGTCAACAGCTCAATTCTTTCCTTCAATGAGTCTGGGGAAAATGAACCATGGTTTGAAGTGAAATGAAATTATGCTGATTATCTGCACACTAAGTGCAAAACTAAATTTAAGGAAAATTACTCCAAATTTTGTCACAGTCAGTGTGTCCCTAAACTTTTTTTCACCATCTTTTAATCAGCAATGTCCCTCTGCTGTTTTAGAAATTAGGTGACACAAATGTAGCAACAGATTTTGTCCCAGTGTTACTCTCTGGAAACTCTAAAAGATACATTTTAAAAAACCTTAAAATAATTGATTTTTGCATATAATTCATTTTCTGCATTAAGATCACACATAAAATTCAAAATACTAATGTAGTTCTAGTATCCTAACGAATTAGCTCTTTTCACCCATAAAGTTAGAGTGTTTGTTTAGTATTTGTGGTCTGACTGTTCACAGTGTAAGGGGAGTCCACTGTTGTTTATGCACCCACAAAATTTTTAAAACCTAAAATCTTGATAAAACACCATGTTCTTTCCTTTCTTTTTCTACAATGTTTAGATTGAAAATGCGTCATTAGTCAGAAAAAAGGCTGAATGAAGAGAAACAAAAAAGGAGACTTTCTTCTCTACAATTTGTCTTCAAGAAGCACAAAATAAGTCATATTTGTGAAACAAGCAAATCTTCCCCAAGAATATACAATGGAGGTCCAGAAGTCCTGAGGACAATATTTCCATTTTGCATGCTGAGTTTATGACCTTGACTCCATAGGTTTTTGCAAAACCTGGTAACCCCTGTCGTACCAGCATGATTTGACAATGTTCCAAAGAGCTTCCTATAATGTCTGGAATGCTTGGCTTTCTTGCTCTTCAAGCGCCACCATAAAGGTTCAGTTGGGTTGAGGTCATTGACCGTAGTCCATGACAGTCAGCACTTCTCTCTCTTCTTTGGTCTTCAAGTACTCCTTGCAGAACTCTGAGGTGTGTTTGGGCTCATTATCCCATGGGAGTATGAATCAGTCTCTGCAAAGATGCAAATCAGAGGGTGGAGCATGTCTCTGAAGAATGGAGGGATGCTATGTCCTACTGGGAGTCAGGATACTCCCAGACTTGAATATTCTCATCACCTTGTTTTGATACATTGCTTTATCTTTTTGTCTCCTGCCCATCCTCCTTAGATTCACCCTTCTGTTACTGCCATAAATTTCAAAGGTGGATTCATCTGTAATCAACTGTGAAATGTTGGTATGTCTTAGCCCACCCCAAGCATTTGGCCTTGTTTCCCTTCCCGAAAAGTAGTTTACTGACCACTGATTTTACTTTTATCAGTACTGTTGCTGCTTGAAGCATTAAATTCTTTGTTTGGCAGATTTGTTTTTTCTGTTTGAAGTTGACTTTTTTTTCTCTAAGTCTGCCTAATCGTGCTTTGGATATAACCGATCCATTTTCCTTAGTGTTTCAGAGGTCCGTGCACTGCCCTCATAGAAGTCTTCAGTGTAGCTATGATTTTACACTGAAAAAGCACCTCTCTGCTTGGAATAAGAATCTGACTTCTGACACTTGGCTTACTTCTGATAGCACTATCACAGTGCTATTTAGATCTACTGGAAACTTGAGGCACAGGGATTTTTTTAAAGTTGGATTTTGTTGAACAAGCCTCCTGTGAGTCAGTTAAATCCACCTCTGACTGAAACTGATACTTCAATGGAAGATATTAAAACTACAGTTAAAATGGCCAGTGCCACAAAGCTCATAAAACTCCTCCCTGAATAAAAAATATAAATAGTGCTGTATCTTAAATTTCCTCTACATCCCTAAACTTTCTGATTATTTTCAGGTTGACATGAAAACATGACAGATATTCAACACTGTACCAGGGTCCCACTGTATGCTTACAGTGGGGAAAAAAAATGATGGTTTTATATATACATTTACATATGTACATACACTCAACAGACATTTTATTATTTATACCTTGCTAGTACCAGGTTGGAGCTCTTTCGCCTTCAGAGCTGCCTTAATTCTTCATGCACAGATTCAACAAGGTGCTGGAAACATTCCTCACAGATTTTGGTCTATATTAATCTGATAGCATCACACAGTTGCTGCAGATTTGTCGGCTGCACATCCATGATGAGAATCTCCCGTTCCAACACATCCCAAAGGTGCTCTACTGGATTGAGTTTTGGAGCCTGGGGAGGCCATTAGAGTACAATGAACTCATTGTCATGTTCAAGAAACCAGTTTGAGATGATCTGAGCTTTGTGACTCAGTTATCCTGCTGGAAGCAGCCATCAGAAGATGGCACACTGTGGTCATAAAGGGATGGACATGGTCAGCAGCAGTACTCAGGTAGACTGTGGCATTTAAATGATGCTAGTTAGTACTAAGGGGCCCAAAGTGGGCAAAGAAATCCCCCAAATCATTACACCAGCGTGAACTGTTGATAGAAGGCAGAATGGATCCATGCTTTCATGTTGTTTGACCCAACCAAGCCTATCAACCAAATGTTGCAACAGAAATTGAGACTCATCAGACCAGGCAGCATTTCTCCAATCTTCTGTTGTCCAATTTTGGTGAGCCTGTGTGAATTGTAGCCTCAGTTTCCTGTTCTTAGCTGACAAGAGTGGCACCCAGTGCGGCCTTCTGCTGCTGTAGCCCATCTGCTTCAAGGTTTGACGTGTTGTGCATTCAGAGATGCTCTTCTGCATGCTTTGGTTGTAACGAATGGTTATTTGAGTAACTGTTGCATTCCTATCAGCTCCAAGCAGTCTGGCCATTCTTCTCTGTCCTCTGGCATCAACGAGGCATTTTCATCCAGGGAACTACCTCTCACTATTTTCTCTTTTTCAGACTATTATCTGTAAACCCTAGAGATGGTTGTGTGGGAAAATCTTAGTAGATCAGCAGCTTCTGAAATACTCAGACGCCAGATGGGCTGATCTGGCACCAACAAACATGCCACGTTCAAAGTCACTCAAATCACCTTTCTTACCCATTCTGATGCTCAGTGTGAACTTCAAAAGGTCATCTTGACCATGTCTACATGCCTAAATGCATTGAGTTGCTGCCATGTGGTTGGCTGATTAGATATTTGTGTTAATGAGCTATTGAAAAGACATATCTAATAAAATGGCCTGTGAGTGTATATTTATATGTGAATGTTGCTTTTTTTAAGTGAGGATGCAATTCGTCTTCACCATTTTTAGGTTTTTGCCATTTTTCCTTTTTTGTCCAGTTTGGGAACAAAGCAGTGGCACAGGTCGCTTGTGACGTCTTTCAGCTGCTCATCTCTCACTGGGAGCATCTCCACAGGTTGGAGCCCACTTTCCCAAAGAAAATTATTGAGGTAACACAAGCGTATGTATGTTTCAGATAATATAAGAAATTCCTATGAAGTCCCTTTTAGCATTAAAAATGCAAACCTTACATGAATTATCACTCACACATACTCCATATCCTGTGGTTTCGCCTCCAGCTTAGCACACAGCTGATGAATAGGAGTGTGTCATCCAATTATCTTTCTCCTTGTTTTGTCCCAATACAGATCTTTGTGGCCACAATAGCCTTTTTGTTGCCGAGCGCAGAGCACTCAATAGTGGAAGCAGACAAAAAGGTACATGTTGGAAAGGAGGGGACATGAAATGGCTGAGATCTAAAGGCCCTTGATCTATCATGTTGGAATGATGCATTTGCAGAGGAATGTTTCTACTGAAGTGATTTGTTGTTTTTGTTTTTTTCTCTTCAACCTCGCCCTCTACTATGTCTTTCATGCTTTCATCTCTTACCTGCTGCCATTCTGTCTTTTATGATTTATTAATAATACATTTTTTTGAGTTGATATTTTTTGACTGAAGTAAATTAGTAACTTCTCTCTTATTTCTCACACTGTAGTTGATGGTGTCACTGCTCCTCTGCCTGTTGGACTGGTGCATGGCTGTTCCCTTGAGTCTGCTGCTTGAACCCATCACCATGCCTTCACTGGACGACCACACATCCCACAAGGCTCCGCTGCTGGACTACATCTACAGGGTGGGTATCATCAGTATCATCAGCTTAAGTTGCAAAATTTTGTGGCCCAGAATAGAGCCACTTTGTACTGATTTATTTTCATTGTCTTCTGAAACATATACAGCCTTCACCCACAGACACAGCAACTTGAGCTTTGACATCTCCACCCCCACACTACCAAATGTGCTTGCCACTTTAATTAGACTCACCTCCACCATGACCTTATGACTATGCCTCATTTCACATTATTGTGGTACAAAGGCATATAAGTGCCCACTGTAGCTTACACTCATGACTGGCATTTAGCATATGTAGGAAACCCTGGCAACCCTTAGGAATATTCAGTAGCATTTGTTTCAAGCATGCAAAGTATTCGGTATTAGATCTGCTCCTCTGTTTTTGTCCCTCTAACTCTTTATTTTATGGTCTGACCCTGAGGATGAGGGCCAAGCTTCAGGCCCAAATGAATGAGGTATTATTCATTCCCTCCTGTCTGGGCAGATGCGGTCAACGGCAGATCTTTGTAAGGATGTCACCCCTGATAAGAAATGGTCCAATTATTCAAACAGGACCCTTTGTCCACTTGATAAGCTCGGGCTATAAATGCTTGTCCTGGAGATTTGAATGGAATATGTCTTAATATGAGAGAGACTGCAGCTGCTATGAAAGCAAAGACAATTAGGCATGATTGGTTGTCTATCAGTGCACAAAAGGAATGGTCCCTCTGGGTTTCATTCAAGGTGTCACAATATTAATGTGATATCAGCACTGAAATCTGTACGTTTCCACTCTCACGTTGGCTGCTAATTATTCTGTATACCAAGCAGAGAATAGTTTCCCTAATAGAAAACGTCTCTCCTTTATTCCATCACTGAGCACGTTCCCTGACAAGTTGTTTCATGCCTCATCTTCCTTTAATTACAGTTTTATATTTAACACTCAAGTGACCAAGCTATTTCAGTGGCTAAAATAACCGGGGGGGAGGGAGGGGTCATTATATTTTTTTTAATGGTACTATTTGTGTTTATCATGTCTATACTATTTCCTGTAACTATGACAGATATTCTAAAATGTTCTAATGTATTTAATTATGTCAGTTATTTTTATGCATAAGGGTTAGGGTTAGCCTCAAGGCTTCAGCAGCACTAAATCTAGCTACTCTGAGTCTGCTAGCCATGGCTCACTGCAAAATATTGCAATGTAGTGATTAGAAGTGGGAAATTACTATAATAATAATGTTAAAAACATACATAGATTTCCACAGTCATACATCTATCCATTATCTTTGCCACAACAGTGGAAAAAAGCTATTAAAGTTGTAGAAGTAGATTTACAATTTCATGGTAAGAAATATTTTTCTGATTGAAAATATCACATTTAGAAATATGACTGGGGCCACAAATTACCCTACTTGGTTACGTAAAATCTGTTATTTGCCCACCAATTAAACACAAAGACAATGTATGTTTATAGCTAATGAAAAGGCTGCCATGCATCCTGGGATGCAGACAAAAGTTAAAAAAGTTGGTATGGTTGACTAACAGCAAGCACATAGCTGTAAAAAGCAACATTGCACTAGACCGTATCGGTTCACTGGAGATCTGCTCAAGCTTCTCCATATGCTCCCTCTGCCTGCCTCAGCAGCCAGCTGCACCACCCCTCTGTGTGTGTGTGTGTGTGTGTGTGTGTGTGTGTGTGTGTGTGAGAGAGGGAGAGAGACAGCAAAGATAGGTACATCTGTGTTTTATTATTTGATTTATTTGTGTACATAGTGTACTCACATCTCCATACAGCATGTGCCCTTCTAACTACAGTATGCTTGTTTCACTGTGTGTTACCTTCCAGGAACTGTTGCTATGCGAGTTGCAGTCACTTAGTTGTCAAGCACAGCCGTGGGTTTTTCCCCCCTCCCTTTGTACCTCTCCACAGAGGAAGTTCTTTGGGGCTTTGGTGTAGCAGCTGTTTGGTTCACATCTTTTCAGCATCAAGCCTCAAATCCCTCCCCCTATACACCCAGAGGTCTGCTTGGTAGATTCATCCACATACTGTCTACATTGCCCCACACAATACTGTTTCACATGGCAGGGCCAGCGTCTCTCAGCCAAGTGTGAGCGTATGTGTGTACTGAATGGGATTAGCCTTTACATGGCTTTGCCCAAGTTGCTCCACTCTGAATAAGAGGCACCCTCGTCTACATACACTAGGAATATATTTTACCTCTTCAAATGTATAACCCTTACCTCGGCTCAGATAACACATACAGATGTTTGTGTGTGTACTTTGATATGTATATGTGGCTAAGCATGTGTGTTTGTGGTGGGAGCTGAGCACAAGGATAAAGTCTTAATTAAATCAAACAGTGTAAACCTGTTCAGTGGCTGTAATCAACTGCCCCAGTGCGCCTTATCTAGCACTGCCAACGGATGCGCTGCCATCTGTTATGTAGATCGATACACTCACACATCACAGGAGAAATGGATTAGTAGCAATAAAAACCCTTTTCCCTCCTTTTCTCCCTCTGTCCCCTTTTTGCCTTATGATGTAAATAGACCATATATTCCCCTTTCGCGTTCCCCTGGATCATGTCCATTTACAACAGACATTACTGAACATTTTCTTGCCTCACATCACCATACCTAAAAAGATCCTGTCTTTGCAGATTGCTGTTGAAGCTTAGTTATCAATGTGCTGTAGCAAAACTAGCCAAGCATGCTTCATCCCCACATAATCACTAAATTTTTACTCGTTTGCTCCTGTTCCTCAGGTGCTGCACTGTTGCGTGGCCGGCTCCAACCTGCACACCCAACAGAGCCACTATCTCCTCACTCTGTCAGACTTGTCCAGTGACTATGATCTCATGCTGGGTCAGGTTAAGAGCTTCGAGCCACCCCCCTCACAGACAGCCACCACAGACTTTGGGAACCTACTCACTGTAGCTGAGGGTAAGGACACAGGAGATCTAAGGGGGGCATCTCAGTTTGTTTTGTGAAAGATTGCACTGCATTAAAAAAAGGTGATGAGGTTTGGTGTTAATTGTTGTATAGCATGCGTTGGTATGTACAGACACTTACCTGGGGAAGTTAAAAACTGCCAGCTGGTTTTTACCGCCAGCGGTTGCATAGTTGATGATGACAATCCATATTCATGCTTTGACATACTGCTTTCAGCTCTATACTATAGTTACTAGAATATGGAGCTGAACACTCTACCCTCCCACCCCCACAAAAAATCATCCAAAACAGGTTACAGGTAAAAGCAAACTCTAAGTAGGCCATCCATTTGGAGCCTCTCCATTAAATGTCAATATCTTATTAAAAGTATGAAAAGGAAATCAACCATCACAGGGAATGGAATGTTCACATTAGTACTCAGCCCTAAGAGAAGACCCATTATGGGGTTTAGATTTAAAAAAGAAAAACTCTCTTTTTTTTTTTTTGTGACCTTGTGATTCCATTAGGCAATATATTCCTCTTTCTCTCTCGTGTGCTCAACTTCTAAAAAGTCCTCAAAGCCCAAATACACAGTGCGAATGTCTACTGAAACAATGTAAGAAATTCAAACAGAAGCTTTTGTCTGGAAAATTTCATCACACTTCTTCTTTTTTGGTGCACAGCTGCACGGAGTCTTGGTTGAAATAACAAAACACTATCAAAAGGGCAAACCAAAGAGTGCCGGCCTAGTTATATTCATGCCCTCACCTCATATTGATCAAGTCACATCAAAGGGCCAGTGCATCTCTAATGCAGCTTGGCCTGCTTTCTAAAGAGCTTTCTCCACTTTGATGGGGGATGATGGTATTGATAGCACCGTCACAATGCAAGAGTGCATCTTCTTGTTTTTCCCACATCACTGCAGAATAAAGCACGACATGCCTTTCACTTGGGAGTAAAAACCTGTACATTTACATAAATGCAATCTACAAAGTACAATTCTATTCAGCGGTCTGTAAAGATGGTGGTTCTCATTAGCACTTGGCCAGTCTCAACGCTTATCCATTGTAAGAAGACTCAATGGGCTTTTCAAAGTTGTCTCTTATGATTAGATGCTACCTACTTAGAGGTGAGCTGGCTAAGCTATTGTGAGAAATGAATAAAGTACCCCTATTAGTAATCATGAATTAGATTTGGTTTTGTGTAAAAAGAGCTAATAGAGAGCGTAGCATGTCGACACACAAATGTGGAGCTTTTTAAATATGGTTAAGAAAGTCTACATTGAACATATTATAAAAGATAGCCCTGTGTGCAGCTGTATTCTAAACCCATTGGTAATTTTTACTATTGATTATGTTTTACACTTTCTTACTTTAGTATTTTTCATCAGAAATGGTCTCAGTGTTTTTGTCCATCTACCCTTATTCTCCCACCAGAAAAGCGTCGCAGAAACATGGAGCTGATACCGCTGACAGCACGGATGGTCATGACACACCTAGTGAACCATCTGGGCCATCATCCTCTGAGCGGTGGCCCCGCTCTTCTCCACAGCCTAGTGAGCGAAAATCATGACAACCCATACGTCGAGTCATCTGAGCTGTCTTCTGAGGTCTTTAAAAGCCCCAACCTGCAGCTGTTTGTCTTCAATGACAGCACACTGGTGTCCTACCTACAGATTCCTGCTGAGACACCCACAGTTGGACAGCCCCCTCACACTTCCTCCCAAGTGCGTGTCATTGTCCGGGACATCTCGGGCAAGTACTCGTGGGATGGTGCAATCCTCTACTGCACCACACAGGAAGACTTTGTTGATGTAGGAGCTTTTAGTGCAGTTGACCTTTCCCTTTCTACAAGCACTGCAGTCAACCACAGCAGAAACCCACCTGCCTCTCCAATAAGGGGACCAAACAAAAGTCATTGCTCAGTCTCAGATTGCCTCTCTAACTGTTGTGAGGAGGTTGAAGTTGATGTTCTCGATAAGCTTTTGGAGGACCTTGGACACAGCAGCCCAGAATGCCTTCCCCAGCCACGACTTAAGCTTAACCAGCCGGCCCTGTCACCCCATGGCATGAACCTAGAGCAAGAGAACGCCATCCTGGAAGCCATTCACCGTCAAACTCAGCAGGAGGAGGAGCAAGTGAGGAGGTGGGAGGCTGATGTAAGCTTTCGCGCTGCCTGCCAGAGGGAACCATCCCACCAGGAACCAAAAGCTCCTTTTTACTTCTGCCGGCTGCTGCTTAATGATCTTGGCATGAACTCTTGGGATCGCAGGTATTACTGACTGAAATTGACTGCATTCGTTAGTCTGGTCTGTAATAAAAGACTCATTTACTCATTCAGTCTAAAAACAACACATTAAATGCAGCCAATCAGAGGGAAAGAACATCATTGTGTTAAGTCTGACACCAAGTCACTTTCTTCATCTTCAGAGTAACTCAGCTGTTGGCTTGTTAAGAGAGAGAGAGTGAATTTAAAGGCATATTGGAGTCCGCAGCGTCTTAATCTCCTCTCCACAGGATAAAAGTGCCCAGCTGTTTTCACTAAGGTCTACCTTGCAGAGCCTCATCTTTGCTGTGCTACCCCGTAAATTAAAAGCTTACACCTCTTAATGGTGATGGTGTAACATGCACACAGCAAGTAGGAGATCTTGGTTTGCACCTGTGCCTTTTGTGGTCTTTGGTCATCAAATCTGCAAAACAAAAGTTTGGTTTAATACTTATTTTCCTTGTGATAATAATTGAAACCGTTAATGGCAAATGAATTTTGTTTTAGATTAAAATTACAATGCCTGATCAAGACTGCTTTTGTCCAACAGAAAAAGCTTCCATTTGCTGAAGAAAAACTCTAAACTCTTACGGGAACTGAAGAACTTGGACTCCAGGCAGTGGTAAAGTTCGCTCAGGAATTTTATATCATGTTGTGTGCTATAAAAATAGATATGTGTGAAAAACACAAACACATTGTATGTAATTTAGCGTCTTTTGCTAATCATCACTGCAGCTCACTCACAAACCTGTTTTTAACATAAGTGAAATTAACTCTATATAAGTTCTACAAGTCCTCCAGTTTTTCAAGACAGCAGTATATGCTCCCTTCCTCCCCCATGAATTTCCTAATCTGTGCCAGCCCCTGCTGATCACAGCCTTGGAAGTCTTCCTCTATCACTCTTGCTGTCCTGTTCTTATCGTGTCTCTCTTAGTCCAATCAGTAAGTACTCTACACATTGCTAATGACAGGAGCTTATTAAAGAATGCCCGCAGGAGTGGACCTTTTTCTCCCAGATGGCTAGACT
>VVAS01109511.1:8691-18989 GCA_015103295.1 Ptychochromis oligacanthus | reverse complement strand
TTTAAAAAAAAAAAAAAAAAAAAAAAAAAAAGAACAAAAGAAAAAAAAAAAAAAAAAAAAAAAAAAAAAGAGAGAGGGGGAAAAAAGGCCTAAGCTGAGAAGCAGTGCAGCACCATCAGACCTTTAACAGCAGGCTGTTAATAGCCTGTGGCAGATTCCTTCATTCGTCCAACATGTTGCGACTAGTGAGATTAACTTATCAAGCTTTAGGGCACAACACCAACACGCTATGGCTGAACCCCGTTTGGCTATTGGCCCGCATGGATCTGAATCCACATCGTGCATGCTGGCCTACGTCCACATAATTACCCTGTTCTACCTATGTTTTAATATAAACACTGCACTGCCTACTGCTGCATTGAGCAAATGCCAAACGCCCTCAAAAAAGGTTCCGATCCATCAACTATTAACTCATTTATTAAAGAGTCAACAGAGCATAAATTATAGCCTGTAATTTATGAAGGTCGCCCTCTTTTAAAAATACACTCTTTAAATACGTGTTTGCCTTTTTGTCACAAAGCAACCCGATTCAATTTTCCGATTACAATGAAATCAAACTTTCTGTTTCAAGCACAAGACGCGCGTAAAATTCGCGAAATCTACATTCAATTAGCATTTAGATTTACAGACTAAAATAGGCAAACTCCTCAGATTGCAACATTATTCCAAACATTACAAAAATAATAACAAATAGCTTGGTCAAGTAAGCGGAGTGGTTAACTCGCTCTTACCTGGTGTTCGATGAACGAAAACTTCCTCCAGTGACTATAAAGAAAGCCATTCAGACCATGTCTTTGGTCTTCAATACACACCGTGACGCACGCAGCTAACTACAATCAACCCCGAAACTGTCCCCTCCCACTCCAATATATTATTCATGTCCCTATCACCGCCCTCCCAGCGTGATAACGAGGCTCTCACTGTTTCGCTGAAGTTAACAGAAGGCGCATTGACTACTTTATTTTGATTTGTGCGCGTCTTCATCAATTGAAACTGTAAATAAAGGAAGGCCAAGGTTGGGTTACTACCAGTGTTACCATCACACAAGGTTTCACCATACGAGGTAGCTTCATTTTTTTTATTTATTTTTTTAATCAAAGATTTAGTCATAATACAATGCAATGCAATTTGCAGAGGTGCTAATATTTCCTTATAAAACACTCACCCATTGGTGTAGCTACAGTAAAAGAGTGAAGGTTTAAAGTAAACATCCAGGAAGTTTTCCTACAATCTTTTACTTACTAAGTCACACCCTAAAAGCCTATGATGGATATAAATCTGGTCTGATAAACACCCACGTCCTGTGAAAATAGTAGATGCCACTGGACTGTAGGCACCTTAAGTGTCAAAAGTAAACCTGGCACTATTCCACCTTGTTTGGGATCATGTGAACACAGTGCTGCTGAATATACCAAGGTTAAATATCTCATAAACAAACACTTACACACCCAAGAGTAAACACATAAGAGCTGGAGCAGGGGCAGGTTTCAAGAACTCAGGATCTAGACTCTAACCTCTTTCTTAAGGTGTAATGTGAGTTTTCTAGACCACATGCCGATCACTTGCGGAAAAGGAGACTGAAAGGCAGAGAGCTATTATTATCATCACCAGAGACAAGTATGGTGCAACAGGTGAGGTATGTAACTGAGGCAAACCGGTTTGATTGGTGTCCTCTGGGTTCTACATGTTTATTATTTAGAAAAAAAAATGCTGTTATTCACCAGCAGGTGTGAGCAGAGACAAGTCTGTGCCCATAATAAATCCTATATCCATTCTATACAAATCACTTGATCAGAGAAGAAATGTTGTGAGCAAACAAATCCCTAGAAACACATCCATCTGAGCAGCTGCTGAGCAAGCCAAGTTTTTTTGGGCATCCCACTGATTTACACATTCACTTGGGAAATGCAGAATCCAGTGTTTTACAGCCTTGACACCTAGTCTCTACCTCAGCTTTTGTTAGATCCTTTGCTTTTTTGGTTTTGGTTATCTTGTGTCTTTGTCACAAAATACCAATGTCACTTTGTCTTGACATACCTGTTTTGCATTCTTACCCATGTAAAAACACAAAACAGGGATGCCTATAGTTCAAAACTGGCTGTGGACAGTTGTTGCGCCTCTATTTCAGAATGTATTGCGAGCGTTACATCTGTTAAAAGAAGCATTTCTCTTGCTGTGGATTTATACAGCGACCACACATCTACATATAAAGGGGATATACACCTTCATTCAGAGTGAGAAACCAGTGCTTGAGAATGAAACTGGTTTTACCTATGCACAGCAGTCGGATATGCTGGTATTTTGTAAACTGACGACAGACCCAACGTAAGTGCTGAAGAGTGAAACTTGTTTCATGCAAACACTGAAAAATAAGACAAGAGACAGAGAGGGAGAGAGCAAGAGCACCCTTGTTAACACCATTAGTAATTCTAGCCCACAAGGTCAAAGCAATATTTACATTTCTGTTATTCTACTAGTGCCTGGAAACCCCTGTATATTTCCCTTTCTTTCACCTTCATACTTATCGGTCATGCAGTGTTTCCAGGTAAGATGATAACAAAAATCTCCTTAGGAATTTTCTCCGAAGAGTGAGTCAAAATAAGAAAAATACAGTCCTGTGAAAAACTGAGCACACCCCATGATTCAATAGCTTGCAGAACCATCTTAGGCACCAACAACTTGAAGTAACCATTTTCTGTATGACTTTATCAAGCCCTCACATCTTTGTGGAAGGATTTTGGCCCACTCTTCTTGCTTCAGTTCATTGAGCTTCGCAGGCATTTGTTTATGCACAGCTCTCTTAACGTCCAACCACACCATTTCAATCAGATGGAGGTCTGGCGTTCGACTGGGCCATTGCAACACCTTGATTATTTTCTTTTTCAGCCATTCTCTTGTAGATTAGCCGGTGTGCTTTGGATCACTGTTGTATGACCCATTTTCAGTCAAGCTTTAGCTCTTTGACTGATGACCTCACATTTGACTCTAGAATACTTTGGTATACAGAGGAGTTCATGGTTGATTCAATGACTGCAAGGTGCCCAGGTCCTGTGGGTGCAAAACAAGCCCAAATCATCACCACTCCACCATTGTGACGGTTGGTTTGTGCTGATATGCTTGTTTTTCGCCAAACAAGGCACTGTGCATTTTGGCCAAACATCTCAACTTTGGTCTCATCTGTCCAGGACATTGTTCCAGAAGTCTTGTGGTTTGTTCAGATGCAACTTTGCAAACTTAAGCTGTGCTGCCATGTTCTTTTTAGAGAAGAGGCTTTCTCCTTGCAACTCTTCCAAACAAGCCATACTTATTCAGTCTTTTTCTAATTGTACTATCATGAACTTTAACATTTAACATGCAAAATGAGGCCTGTAGAGTCTGAGATGTAGCTCTTGAGTTTTTTGCAATTTCTCTGAGCATTGTATGGTCTGACTTTGGGGTGAATTTGCCAGGACATCCACCTCTAGGAAGATTGTGGCACTGTATTAACACACACCTGAATGCTCCAGACCAGCAAATTGCCAAAACTTGTGCTTTTATAGAGGTGCTCACACTTGCCGCTGATCAGTTAATCAAGTCCATTTGATTAGCAGCACCTGGCTGCTACTTACCTTCTTAAGTCCTATAGAAGCAGTAAGATTGTATTTAACTTTTCACAGGGATACATAAAGTCCTGTGAAAACTTTCTTTCTCACATGACTGTATATAAAACGAAAGTATATTTGGGCACTGAATATTTATCCTCTAATAAAGTTAATAGTGGAACTTCCAAGTCAGAAGAGAAGGTAACACTGGATTAATATTTAACAATGGACTGCATTCTATAACATATATTCTTTTACGTTATTAAAAGTAACTAGTAAATATGACTTTTAAAGAGCTGTAGTAGAGTAAAAACTAGAGTAAACTGAAGTAACAAAAATGGAAAACCTCAGGCAAAGTATTTTAAAACAGAAGTAAAAGTCCTCAGCTGTTTTTCACCACCTAACAAATGCACAGATACAGATCTTCATTTGGCAGTGGAAGATTCCATATTAGTGTGTGCAGCTGCCAGAATTAATATAAATCTGTAACTCTCCTGGCCACAGATTACTGCTATGTAGCCTGCACATGTACACCTGACACGTCAGATTTAAAACTACATCATCATCATCATCACACTCAGTGCATTAGGTTTCACTAAGGGACATTTGTAACCTCAATAGACTGTCAGTGATATGCAGTCTTAAGCAGCACACAGCCATCCCATTTCTGTGCCCTTCTCACATTCTCATGCTGCCTCAAGGGTGCTCTCAGTCTGTCTCCCACATATGGAACAATGCAGTGCATTAAAATTCATATGGTTTTCATCTGGAGAGCAGACGCTCAGTATCTGTCCCTACTAGTTGTGCCCGTACTGGAATCCCAAACGCTTGCCTGACTGGTTGTCCTCCACCCCCGATCCTCTCCAACTCCAAAGGACAGAGGACAGTGGCTTTCCTCACAGTGCTGTCACTGAAGTACAGAGACACTTTTGTTTTTTGGGGATTGCCAGTAATTTTTTTTTTTGCAATGTGGCTGGTCTGGCTGGACAGTCATATTTTATTCAACAGCCCCAAGACCCTTTCAGACGACACAAAGTCAGCCACCCATTCATAAATGAATAGTTCGGGTCATGAGAGCACTGTGGGCGAGCAACAAGGCAAGTTTCTTGCCTTGCTGTGTCCTCCTGAAAGATGTGAGCCAATATTAACAGCACACTCCCAACAAGCAGGAGAAACAACATAAACAGGCCCCTCTGGAAGCTCAGAAGAAAAGCTGTGATTGGTTATGTTGAAAAATTGGTGCTGACTTGTTTCCTTTTATAGGTATCCATACAGACTATTTGGCTGGGGCATCATTGTTGTAACATTTTCTGTTGGTCTCTTATGTCTGATTAACATTTCAAATTATGCAAAATGTAGCACTGGGACCCTGTCACAGCAATGTTATTTAACATTTGGTTACAAACATAACACTGTGAAAACATTACATTTCCATTCTAAAAAGGTTACATTTGATAATGAAGTATAATAACCTGATAAAACGTCATGGTTATGTTAGTAAAAAACATCATATTAAATTAACCTATAACGTTGCTGCAACGCTGCAGCAAAGTCTCCATGTGGTCTGGTTATTTTGCAACCACAGAGCAAAGGTGTCACACGACCAGCTGGTACTGCTGCAAACTCTCAAATTATGACCAAATGCAAGGCTGGCATTACAAAATATGTCTGCAGGGATTTCAGAAAAAATCACTGACACCTTCAGATTGTAATCAGAGTCTCGGAGGATATTCACCCTGGAGATGCCAGATTCCAAAATAAAGGCCATGATCAGTATATAGATATGCATCTATCTGGAACACTCTGGTTTAATAGTTAAATTTGTTCAAGCTTTAAGATAGGACAATTTTTCCATCATCTTATGACTTTGGCTATTTTTCGAGAAATAAATGCTGTGTAAAATGGGATATCTGAAAAAATATTACTGACTACTTCTTCAGACTTGGGCATTTGGAAGCCTGAAACCTCTCACACAAAACATACCCTTCCAAAACGCATACCCAATACATGCAGCATTTTATTTACAAACTGCATCTTTTAAGCACAAGATTATGATTTTGATAGAATAAAACTGGTAACGGACTTAGAAAGAGTAAATTCTGGAAAACTGTGAAAAGATAATTAAAAAGTGTCCTAGAAATAACTATTTTCTTCTGTGAAAATATATATTTTTATCATAAAATGTAGGCTATGTCTTTAAAGCAATAGAAACACAACTTGTATTCATTTACCCATAGATAATCCAAGGTAATAATTTCTGAGATTAATAAAAGGATTAATAAAAAGCAGTACCGGAACTGCACTGATTCCAATCAAAAATGCATCCTATAAGCAAAGGGGTTGTCTGAACACAAAAGTTAAACTGTAGTATAGATACAGTATATAGTTGCTAAAGAGAGAATTGCCACTGTTCCAATTTCCTGCTCTTTTATACAAAATTTACATTGCTGGCACTGTATTACAAATTTGATGTTTTGCTAACAGTATATAACTAGAGTTATTTATAATGTATAGTTTTTTTAACAGTAGATCAACTTTGCAACTTTGCTTTGAGGTTACATAAATGATTGATGAAGACTTGCTCTGCTTCTGTATTTGCTGTGTTCCACTTCCTGCGCTGATTGCTTTCTATATTGTGCACACTTTCTGGTCATGATCTGGCATTTAACTTAAAAAAATGAAACAATTAAAAAGAACAAGACAATATAAATCTATGAAAAAGCCCATAAAAAGTGGGCTTTTAACTATAAAAACCTACAAAGACTAGGAGAAGCACTATGTGGAAATCTTCCAAAATGCTCCCAAGAGTCCTCTATTGATGAAGTTACGGGTTTCTGCTGGGATGCAGTCATAAACAGTGTATGTCTCACTGTTCCCCTGCTGCCACTTTCACTCCACAGGCCCCAAAGAGTCTTTCAGGTAAGTCAGTTTATCTGGAATACCTGTGAGCCAAAAGGAGAGACTCACTCCATCCTTCTCTGCTGCATTTTGAGCTGGAGGCATCCTCTGGTATTTAAGCACTGGACATTTTTTTTAACCAAGCATGGTAAAGGCTTTCATCGGCAGGCCTGCTGCACTTGATTGATTAACTCTCCAAAGCGATCAAAGAGCCCCTCTACCCAAGCTCCATTTTGCAGACACTTCTGCACCGTCTCCTCCTGCCCCAGGTCCCCTGCCTGCACCCTCAGCGATGCAATCTGGAGGACAAGACCACAAACAGAACATAAAATATTAATTCTAAAAAGTGTAACTATAGAGTTAAGCATGTGAAGGTAAACTTGTAAAATAACGTTCATATAAACAGCTAAACACAATCTAGACAAAATATCTTACCTCATCCTTACACATGAGGTATGTGTGGTACTTGTAATGCTGCAAAGAGTGGTACAGAGAAAACCACTGAGTTTTCTGCTGGTCTACTGTATACTCCTAAAAATGGGGAAAATGTCCAAAAAACAATTAAATAATTAAAATATTTGAAATTTCTTTCTTCTTTTTAATGTCGAATATTAGTTCAACAAGAAACAGCATGAAAGCAGCAGGGGAATTGTGGCTTCAGAGCTCAGTATTATAAAAGGCATGTAGGGTGACAAATGGTGACACTGCACCCTCTCCTGGACAGACATTAGAAACACGGTTAATTTCACCCGTCTTACCTGAGGCATAGTGTTAGGGGTCTTCTGGGGCTTCATCGTCTTCTTGTTGTAGGCCCTTCCACTGAGACGTACCTTAAAAGCCGGGGTTTCCCCATCTTTCTTCAGCTCAGTCACTACTGAAATCTCTGGGAAGCTGTCTAGAGCCGTCTAAAGAAAAACAAGTCACTTATGATCATACAGTGCAGTAAAGGTCTTTTTAAGCCTTCTTATGTGAAAATGTCAGCAAATTAAATTTAAATACATTACTGTGTTTATTTATCCACTGTTTTAAAAATCGACTTTTAAAAATATATTTTGTAAAATTGGTACTACACGTTGGCAGTACAAAAAAATGGATGTATCCACCATGGCCTCAGATTAGCATTCTGCCTTTGCCCTCTTAGTGTTGTGAAACCAGATGTAGAACGACATGAGTATCTGACAGTGAAATTGAGGACGCCACACATTCATTGGCTAATGAATCACAATTGACAGGTTAATCAATGAGAATAACCCTTGATAATCCTCCATTCTGATCACAGTTTGCAAAGTTAACTCAATGCTTTGTTCAGTAAGACCCAAAACTAGCAGCTGGCCCATAAAGTCATCAGGAAAAGTGTTATTTTCCAATAAACTTCTATAAAGCCAGAAATATTTTTGCAACCAGAGAAGTTGCTAGTTGCTGCTTACTGACCATTAAAAAGAATGCAGTTTAAAGGTCCACACTGGCTTCACTTTTTAGACCTGGAAGCTAGTGCGTCCATCTTTTTTACCTGGGCCTACAACACAAATCTACATACATATGCAGTTTCATTTGCACACTCACCTTCAACACCTGCTCTATGTGCAGTTTGTGAAGCAAACGTTTCCTGTTATCAGTGATCATTCCATCCACTCTTTTCATATGTGGCAGCAACAGCTCATCTGGAAAAGATGAGACAAATGACAGTCAAACATGTCAGCAAGCATTAGAGCCAACGACATGATGGATCCTAAACTGTTAAGGCAATTAAGCTAAGAACAGCAGCTCTATGTCCAAAAAGTAGATCGCTCACCATTTGCCCTTTCAAGTGCTATCATTACATCTTCATCTAAGGCAATACTGATGAGCAGTTCCACAAAGCTCCTGAATGTCTCCTTCATGGTTCGTGTGTTGAGTAATCGGGAAGCAAATGGCAGTGGAGGGTTCAACTCTGAGAGTGCGTGAGAGAGACGTAAAACATCCAGAAGGCATCAAAGGGCGGTGAGAGTGGGATGAGATTTAGACAACAAACCATTCCATTCCATTAAAAAAAGTTAAAACGCTTCTTTACCATCCTCTTCACCACCTTCTTCTGCAGATGATCCAGAGGCAGTAGGTGAAAACTCCTCCTTCCATTTCCTCCTCTTTTTCGGTGGGGGCTCTGCTTTTGACTTAAGTTGTTTGGGTCTGGGCTTTTGGTTCTGGAAAACTGCAGAAGGGTTGGCTGTCAAGCCCAGCAAAGTTTTCACCTGAAGACCCCTGTGTGACAAAAGACGAAACATAACACGACAGAAAATCCAATTATAAAAAAAATGAGTGAATGTGAATTACAGGAGTTCATACTCCTGTAATTTACCTTACTTACCTTAGTGAGTTCATAGGCTTGCAGCGTGGTTTACGACTACAAACTCGTACATATTCCCTTTTGTTAACTGTGTCCAAAAATTTCACATACACCCTCTGGTACATGGTCTTGGCATCACCAAAATACCCAAGATACTAAATACACAAGGAAAAAAATGTTACTTGAAAAAAATAATTGTATAATCGAAAAAAAGAAGGAAAAAAAAAAATATATATATATATATAAAAGCATGTTTTGACAAGTCTACTTTCACTTACACTGTTTGTGGCTGAGAAGACTCTCTTTCTATCCCTCAGCTCAGGCACAAATTTCTGCAGCAAAGCCTTCTGGACCTTCCAGATGGCCGGAGGCTCACTGCCTGCTCTCATTGTCACCTGGACAGAGGAACATGGCACAGTGCAGAATAAACATGACACCACAGAAGAGCCACATATTTCCTGCACTAAAACTGCTTTCACATATTGGAAGCAGTTTTAGTGCAGGAAAATTAATCAGTGAATGTTTAACTTCGAGCACATGCGTGATCTGTTAAGAATATTGTCTTAACAGAATAAATAGTCGGTTAAAGCAAGTTGATATTTTTTAAATCTATCATTTACAGTGACGGACACTTCATTAAATAAGGTTGCACCACATTACAACAAGGCTATGTACTTTAGGTTTGCCATTTATTACAAGCATTTTGATCTATGGAACCATTTCCACTTTGACCACTTCAGCTAAACTCTGATCATCATCGAAATCAATGATGATGATCAGGATATACAAGCATTCATTTTTCATCCCATACCTTTAGGGTTTCAATATCCTCATTCCTGACAACAAACTCATCTCTCTCACGATACATTCCTTCTCCTCCGCTATCTGACAGCTCCTCGTCAGTCAGTCCTGCCATGGCCACACTTGTTAACGGCACAGCCAACTGGCCTAGTGGGGTGTCTTTGGACTCCTCTGTGGCTGCAAACACCGTACTTCCTGAGACCGTGTTTGTTGTCTGTGCAGGAGTGGGTACCTGCAGGACACAGGAGGTCACAGGAGGCACACTATCTGTGACAGTGTGGGGCATGGTGGGAACTTGTTCTGGCTTCATCATTGAACCTTGAAACTGATTATCTGGAGAAGCACAAATATGGAGCCATTTCAGAGAGCATTCAGAGACAGAGAAAGGAAAATGCATAAAGTTCAAATGTCCACTACACCATATTTAAGCATATATTATTGCTGTCTCAAGCATGAGATACATACTGTTACATACTGCAGACTTTTTACATTACATTTTTACAGCACACAGGGACCAATAATAAGATTCAACTAATGTAAATGCTGGATGTTTTTCTTTTACTTTAAGCTTAAATAACCCAAACCACTTTAATACAGATAACTATTACTTCATTAGCATCAATATCCTGGCATTTTTTTGCACAGCTTTTGTGTGGATACTTATTTAGGGAACATGTAACATATGCTACATGACA
>VVAS01109485.1:0-12100 GCA_015103295.1 Ptychochromis oligacanthus | reverse complement strand
CAACTAGCGGGATTTGTCTCAGTGTGACAGCAAAGTTCAACCCTTTTGCAAGGATGTTTTTCTCTGCTTGAGTGAGTTGTCAGCCATTCCCCAACTTTCTGTGAATAGTACTCATGGTCATTGATCAATGGTCATGACAATTTGCATATTATTGATTGAACTGACCTCACGGCCCATTGTTTACCAATGGTGCCAGTTTCAGTCATTATGCAAATGTACTGTTTATAAGGTTGGGGAAACCTGCAGTCAGCTGAGACTGAGGAAGTCACTTGGATGAGTGACGAAACGTTTCTCCCAGAGAAAATGCTACGTCCAGACGAACAGAATCAACCTTCTGGGATTTCCTTACCTGGATGATTGAGCATGCATTAAGATATAGCTAGTTTTATTTGTTTAAGACTAGCTATACCAGAGAAAATCTTTTCATTGAAAAAATGCTGACAGAAAATTCTATACTTACAGTAAGCAAAAGTACCTAAAACAAAAGTATTCATTCTGCAGAATCTCACATTTCAAAATCAAATTATTGGATCATAATTATTGGGATAGGCTCCAGCCCCCACGCGACCCTGAATTGCATAAGTGGTAGAAAATGGATGGATGGATGGATGGATAATTATTGATTCATTAATGAGTAAGTCACTTTGACAGAACTAAATGTGATTACTTTACATACTGCTGGGTAGCTTTATCTATAATACCTAGTGCAAAGTCTTTGTAGACAGGGTGACCCTGTTTTGAGTTTTTTTTTTTTTTGTTATATCTACAATTTACAGATCCCCCAAACATTTCACATGCATGCAATAATAAAATTACTGTTTTGAAATGAGGACAGTTACGAGGAGAGACTCACTGAATGTGATTGTTCTGTGGGTTGCAGCTTTTTCACAAATTGCTTGTCTAGACTACATGAATAAGTGACTGAAGTAATCTGTCACAGGAAACTAAAGACAAAATGTAAATACATTTTAAAAAGCTCACTTGTCAGCATATTTGAGAAATCTTTAGACTATTTAAGTAATATTTGGCAAAAGTTAGAACTTTTTGGCAGGGCCTCTTTTTTCACACCCCTTTAAAGGCCTGTTTGAGGGTCAAAGTTAGAATTAGGTTTAAGTTAGGGTCACTTATTAGGCAGGGTTCAACATAAATACTTACCTGATGCCAGGGCCAGTAGAAAAGTACACTGGGCAAGTTGATTCAGTGTTTCTATCAGTTTATTCTTTTGTACAGCAAACTGGCTGAAATGAACCCGCACTATTTTTTTTTTCTTACAGTAAGTATTTTCACTTTAATATACCAATAAGTTATTTATCAAACCTCCTGTTCAGATAGTTTGAACTAAAAGTGATCGTTTTAGCTGCTCCCATCCACCGTTTGTTTTTGAAAGCAATGGCACCACTAAATTAGGAAGAAGCCAAAAACAAAGCACTCTGTATGCAGACAAACCATTTGATTAGTTTGACACAGTCTTTAAATTTGGTGTATTTCTTTGGTGCATGCTGAAAGCAGTCCACCTGTCTCTTTCTAGCAGTAATACCTGCAGGAATGAGGTATTTAAAATGCATTTATTTTAAAGCTTATGTTACTAATTAGCAAATACGAGATAAATAAAGTATTTTGTATCGTATATAGGCTAACAATATAAAATTGTGTTATATTCTCATGGATTAAACTAGCAGTAAATAAAGTAATTAAATTAGCTTTTATGTCGGTCAGTAAAAATATACAAAGGGGAAGCAAAAGTCTGATTTACTGATCCAAGGGCACAGTGGGAAAGAAATGTTACACTGGACACTAAACTAGGTCACTTACTTGTAATGGTTACACTTATGTGTAGCCTTGTGAGGCTTGGGAATGCTTTCATGTCAATGAATGCCATCACAGAAAGCCAAACAAACATTTCTATGCATCCCTAATCACACACAGTGCACCAAGAATCAGTCCCTCTACCGTAAACCCTGGTAACAGAGAACAGCTTTCAACCAAACTATAGAAACTGTAAATCCAACCAACCTCAAACTTGGCACTGCACTTAATCTGTCTTCCAGTAATACACCTGCCAAGCTTGGGGCAGATCAAATACACAGTAGTTGAGACAGGCAAAGATAAATGGAAATACAGAGATTTCTTGAATTATTAGTAAGATATATGATTATTTATTAGTAAATCTGTATTTTATATTAAATCGAAATCTGCAAAATAACTAGCAAGTTAAAGCTTTAAAATACATGCAGTGGAGAGTACAGTATTTGCCCTGAAAACATAGTGGAGTTGAGTACTAGTATTTACTGTAAGTAAATGTTTTGATGCCCTAATCCGGGACTGCCAGACAGTACTATAGCCAAATGGTATCCTCACCACGTGTTTATGTCCGCCCTGCTATAAAACACAAATAAAGAATTTATTGTCCATTAATAAAGCCAATAATTACACCTTATAAACCCTTTGCAAGTGCTGCCTTATCATAATGTTGTGCTGTGTTGCAGAAAAAAATTAGAAGTTTATCAATGTTTTGAAAAATACCTGTTTAAAATATAATTTGTGTAATCAAAAACAAAAGCAAAACAAAAAACAACAACACAGAGATTCAAATAATTAAATAAATAATAAATAAATATCATGTTGGGAGGGTGGGGAGTCAAGTATGGTCATCCAGTGAGTAAATTGATCATCTACCACAATCAATGCAACAATGCACAATTTTTGTCATGTGACCCTAAATTTGGTTTGCACTTGATGTGGAAGGAAGAACCCTGTGGATGAGGTGGTGGGCATATATTTTCAAAAATAAATAAATAAATAGTTATGAAGTCATAAAAAGTCATAATCCTACTGTACAATTGAAGGTTTTAGCATCAAAAAATAATCAAAGTACTTAAAGTACTCATGTGCAGCATGGTCCATTTCAGAATCATAAAAAGAAAAGAAAAGAAAAGAAAAGAAAAAAAAACTAACTTGAGCTTAACCCTGGGTGTAAACAGCCCTCAGCCCGACCAAGTTAGCCTTCTGTCGTGACAAGTCAGGTAATGCGAATATAGTGACACTTGCACACCTAACATCCTGTGAAAAACTTGACCTCTTTCATAAAAGCGCCAGATGTGAACCAGAAGCAGCGAGACCGTTTGATGGACCGTCTGATAAGGCCGCTGAGAAAAAGTATAGTCTAATAGGGTGGCAGCAGATTTCATACTATGAACATATGCTGCAAATGTTCTGTCAAAAACACAATTAAAATAAGCTCTGATGATATGTCAGAGGTTATCTGGAGCAAATATTAATTCAGGTGTGCATTGAAATGATGGTTTGCTCCTTCGTAAGGCTTGGACATAAAATAAATAACCCAGTCCAACAGTAAACGCACACGCTTGTTGTGTTGACAAATTTGGACTTTGGTTTTAATTAAAAAACTTCGGTAGACACACTGCTGAAGTTTCAACACACGGTACAATTTCTAAACCTATTAGCATTTTATGTATTAGTTTTGCTCCTGTTTCATATTCCCTCATCTATGGGTCGACAAAAGTAAAAATGTCTCCTCTTACCCAAATGTTCCTACTTGCGTAGCGGTACAGAAGTGCGGAGGAATTCGCTGTGAAACGTGTACTTCATCTTTTTCACCGGCGGAGGCAACAACGGGTTCTAACATCTCTGCGCAGGCGCAGTGGCACTTCACACAACCGCAATAAGCAAACATGGCGGCGGCCGTCGACAGTGTTGTGAAAGTGTAAGTTTACCTTTATTTAATGTAAGAGTAAGACCACCACCGGCGCAGAGGCGCTTGTTTAATTAATTTTTTATCATTTTAGGGGCAAGGTACAGAAAAACCGCGCACCGCTTCATCAGTCTTGAGTACGATAATTGTCCCAGGAGGATAACGTTATCCTCCATGCTACTGTTAGCTTGTTAGCTTTGGGCAAACATAAAAGGGAGCCAAACCTATTATGGAGCGGCATTTTTGCCTCTATCTATGCCTTATTCCGCTAGTCTTAGTTGTGCTTAAAGTGGTGCTACACACAGAAGCATTACACAGTCTGTAGCCAGCCGGTCGCGGATGAAGGAGACCGTTAATTCTCCTGTAACCTGTCAGCTTGGCGGGCGCTTTGTTGTGACGAGAGAGTCGCTAACAATCAACCTTTTGTTCTGACACCCTCCGCCGTCGCTGCTAACGCTGGCTCAAAATCAAGACAAGGCTGCAAGTAACCGATTAAATACAGCGACCGCAGAGCCACAGCATCACCGTTTTACCGCTGTGATAAAACATAATTAATACTGCATTTATGAAGAGAGCAGTTATTCGTTATTAGTCATCTTGGATTCACCGAGGATGGCTACCCGGTTAAAACGGTTAAATCATTAAGTAAGTACAAAGCGGGAGAAGAGTAGCCGCAGGTTGCTCAGTGGAGCCATTTGCAGTAATTTCACAGCTCCTTTGTTCAGCTCACACGAGGCCAGTTTGTGTGATCACACAATCAAAGTACTTTTGCTGCATCAGCTACCTGTCATTCACAAGCTGTTATTAAAGAGTATTGGAGAGGGATACATAGTACCCTGCAAGGCATTTTTAAATGTGAAATTCCCCAGGAAAGTAAGTCTATATATTTTTTGATATATACCTCCAGAATGGATGAAAAGAGATAAGTACTTAATGAACATACTGCTGGTGGCTGGTAAAAAAGATTCTTACCCGGAACTGGTTTTTACAGGAGAGCCCGACATTGAACACATGGATGAAAATCACAGTGGACATTTACAAAATGGAGAGGATTTCTCAATTATAAATCCAAAAATTTGTTCTATACTGGGAAAAATCTGTCAACTATGCAACGCCCCATCAGCGTGACTTTGTTTTTGCAAATTTGTAATTAATCTGTATTGATCAGTAGATCACTCCCTACTTGTTCAAAGTTGTTTCTCTTTTTTTGGGCTGTAATATATTGTATACATAGTGTTGGATGTTAATAATAAGTAATAAAAAAATAGAATTTGAAACAAAAGCTTTAATACATAGTTCGTTTAGTGGACATCTGGGTCCGTATTTCTTTTAAAACAGTTACTGAAAATGCTATGAACATCTTAAAAAAAAGACAATCAGTAGCTTTAATTTGCCAATTTACTATTAAGGGCAAGGATGTTCTAATGTAAATTATCTTTGTGTACACACTGTTTTCCATGTTCAGCAGCACAGTAACGGGGATTTCTTGGCTCAGGATGAGTCTTTCAGGGTTGACTGCTTGTAGTCTCAGGCATGATTGTAAAACTGTGCTGTTAAAATCAGTAGAGTCCAGTACAGCCTGGCTGACTGCTGTTTTATTTATTTTTCATTAAACATGTTGAACAGGCATTTTTATTCTCAGTTCTTTTCATTTTGTTTAATTAGTAGTATCATGCAGCAGTGGTGATTAAAAATCTATTCTGATTTGTGTTATTTGACCTGTTAGTGTCCAACTTCCACATTTCAGGCTAGGAGAGCAGTATTACAGAGATGCCATGGAGCAGTGTCATAGTTATAATGCTCGTCTGTGTGCCGAGCGCAGCATCCTCATGCCTTTCCTAGACTCTCAGACTGGTGTAGCCCAGTCCAACTGTTACATCTGGATGGAGAAGAGACACCGGAGTCCAGGTATACAATAAGTATTGAATGATGTCTCTAAATGACTTTCAGATCACTTGTGTCGTGAATTGTGCGGCTGTTTAGAAAAATGTTATGGAAGTTTTGTTTAAAGTGTTTTTATTATTATTATTATTGTCACAGTGATGATTATATTTTAAAAAAGTCTGTCATCATTAAATTATTATAATTTGTAGCATGTCATCTAAAGATAAAATGTGCCTTTTTCACTAAAACATACTTAAGCTCTTTGGTGTTTGTATGTCACATCAGGTGTAGCTCCAGGGCAGCTCTACACCTATCCAGCCCGTCGCTGGAGGAAGAAACGGCGTTCTCATCCCCCTGAGGATCCCCGCTTGGCCTTCCCCCCAATCAAAGCAGGTACCGCCTCTGGTGAAACAACTTTTGCCATCAGAAAAATTCATGATGGTAGACCATTACTACTAAAAAGTGTGTGTTTATATATTATAGCTGTGAATTAATTATTATGTTTGTGTGTCTTTTTCTGTTTTCATGTTACATAAATGCATGCTTTATTGTTCTGCTGGGTTTGTGCTGCAGATTTGGAGCTGGGTCTGAAGCGTGATGCCTTGGGAGCAGTGGATGGCAGCAGCTTGGAGGCCTTGCTGAAAGGAGAGCCCCTTGACAGGAGGAGTGGTGTAGCGGACGTCCGCGGCCCTGAGGATGATCCAGCCACTGTGGAGCCTCCTGTGACATCAACGACCACCACGTCCTCTGGACGCATCCGTAAGGTCAGACCCAAAGCTGACTGGATGTTAATATTTTTGGTCAAAAATTGCACAGATGAACTTCTCAAGCTGTGATGTAATTGTTGAAACAAGTAGCAGTATTTAGACTGTGATTTTTTTACTGTAGAGAGTGTTGGACCATGATGACTACTTGGATGATCTGGATGACGAAGACTTTGAGGATGAGACCCCCAAGAGACGAGGGAAAAGCAAGTCCAAGGTTAGTGTCCTGTTTATTCACTTGGGATGTACCAATTATCAGAGTCCAAGCTGATACCAATGTTTCAAATAATGTTTCTCATTTATATGAGAGGAAATAAAGAAATCTTTATCATAACAAAAAAACCCAAAAAAACTTAACAGATGTTCTGTTGATAATTCCCTCATCTTATGTGCAGTGCACAATGTGTTTTTATTGTAATCATGTTTAGTTTCAGAGATGATAGTTACTTTTGTTAATCAAGTCATGATTTGTCTTAAACAACAAAAGTGGTGATAGCTGGTAGATAACTGACTTAAAACAACTTGTTGACAGCAGCACACAGAATTACATTTACTGCTTTAGTTACAATAGTTTTAATTCTTAACCTTGAGACTTTTCTTAAAGACATGTATTTTTTTTCATCAAATTCCTAAGTCCATTGAGCCCTTTTCGAAGATAAGATGCGTAACATCACTGGCTTCATCAATCTGCTGCAGGGACACTGTTCTGTCATGTAGACATAGGTCATTTTTACATGAATATTCTGACCTAGTAGGATTGCGGTTGTGACTTTTTACTGAAAATAACAGCTCGTAGACGTGTAAACGTTGCTGTTTGTTTTTTGTAATTTTTATACCTCACTCTTTGAGTTTCTCCAGTAAACTGACAAAATATGTTGGATTCATTTTTATTTCACCAAAACATTTTGTGTGTAACCTAGATCTGTATGTGATAAATGCATTTCCTTCCAATAATTGTTTTTCAAAGCCCACAAAGATGATGTAAACAAAGTGAGTTGCTGTTTCAGTTGTTCTGTTTGTCTCAACTGTGCAATGTGTTCTTCAGGGCCGCAGTGACAAAAATGGCAAGAAGAAAACAGAGGCTGCAGCTGCAGCGCTGGAGGAGAGGGATAAACCTTACGCCTGCGACAGTGAGTAGTAGCTACCTGTGCAACGTCTTGGTGTGTGCCACGCATGCCAGCAAGAGAGGCTTTTGCTTTTCTCCTCTTAAAAGACAAAGACAAGCCTTCTGCCATGCATGGCGTGATCTGAAAGATCCCACATGGAACTAAAGTTTGACTGTGTAGAAGTTGAAAAAGTTGCTCGACTGGATGCGTTACCTTTTCTTCCATTCCTGAGATGCTGCTTCGTGTATGCTCTGTAACTTCCTGTTGGCCCCAGCTCACTGTGCAAATGCTCTCCTTCGCTGTATGAATTTGCTACTAGCGTGTTCGCAAAAATTAATCATATTAATTTAAATTAAAAAAAAAGCAGTAAAAGTCAATTTTGAGGTGATGAACGGCGCACATCCGCCTTGTTTCCACCTTGGGCCCTTTTGGACGGTAGTTAAAATTCGCTGCCACAACTGTAACACTTTTGTATGACCGTGTGTGTGTGTGTCAGTATGTGGGAAGCGCTACAAGAACCGTCCTGGCCTGAGCTACCACTATACACACTCTCACCTGGCAGAGGAGGAGGGCGAGGACCGCGAGGAGATCGAGGCACCACCCACTCCTCGCCAGCCTGAGGAGCAGAAGAGTGAGTCACTCTCTAGTGCTGAGAGAGAGACAGAGAGAAAGACGGGTTTGGTTTGGTTGCATGCCATGTAGCATGTGTGTGTTTGTTCAAGGGAAGTCTCTCTCTCATTCTTTTTTTTTTTTTTGTATTTTCCGCTCTTTTCAATTTTTGATTCTCATAATTTCAAACCCCAAATTTGGGAGTGTTCCAGACTGAAACATGCTTGCACAGTTGGGACTTTTTTTTTTCTCAACATATCCATATTTCCCCCCACCAAACATATCCATCGTTTTGTTCTTTGTTTTTTTCTTATGTGCACGCGACATCGTGTTAGCAAATGCATACAAACAAGTGCGTTTTTATCAGTTGCCACTCATACATAAGTTTCAATCATTCAGTCAATCCTCAGTCAGGTTGAAGAATATTTTTGGAAGAGGAACAGGTTTGTACTTTGAAAATGTGAAACCATGATTTGTGAACTGTACATGTTGATATGCACATCTGGAAGAAGACAGCAGTGTTCGCTTTCCTTCATATGTTCACTGAATAGTTTCTTCACCCATTTCTTTCACAGCTAATAAGAAGGGGCCCAACGGGCTGGCACTCCCCAACGATTACTGTGACTTCTGCCTGGGAGACTCCACCCTAAACCAGAAGACCGGCCAGTCAGAAGAGCTGGTATCCTGCTCAGATTGTGGTCGCTCAGGTATAAACGTGTTATGTCTCTTTAGACTCTATTATCACATATATAGTTTAAAGGTATAATGGTGACAAATCGGCCCTTTGTTTTTAGACAGAAATTGACAAAAGCAGCTTCATTTTTATTAATGTTGTTTTTGTTTTTTTTTTACCTGCGAATTATGAATGTGACTAGCAGATTTTTATCAGCAGAAGGTAACTAATAAAGCTAATATTAGCTCCATGAGTTGGTTGAAAAGCTGTTGGTTTGACCTTTCCAGGTGATACGCTAAACGTGAAGCTGATAAACTGCCCATTGTGCTCATTAGCTGATGATCCACATAGAAGAAATTATTATAACATTATTTATTTAGCACTTTTTACAGCATATTACTTTGATAGACAAGCTGAAGCTAGATATTCACGAGGTAAATTAAAACAGAGAGCCAAACAGCAAGGTAAAAAAAAAGAAAAAAAGAAGAAGATTAATTTGAGGTAAAGTTAATGTAAGGTTAAAACAGAAAAGCTTGAGCAGTCAAGACTGCATAGCTCCACCGGGGATGAAAATTCCCTCAACACCATGAGTCCCTGGATCTAGAAGGATCTAGATTAGTTTGTAATGTTTTCCTGAGAACATTATGACAATTTCTCCCAATATTTCCTATTTTAACATGACATTTATTTGTCAAGATATGGCACTAAATGTCCCATTTTGCTCTATTGTGCAATCTGAAATCATTCCAATTCCTGGATCCAGATCTGGATCAACTCCAAAATTTGCTAACTTGTAAGCTGGGCCAAGAGGGATATTTTTCTCCTGCTTGGCTTATTTAACTAATCTTTCTTTTGAGTGTCTTCACTTTAAATGTTAAACCTTTTAGGATGAAGAATAAGCCATTTGTCTCATGTAAATTTATCAGGGGCAACACTGCATTGTTGGAGTGTAAATTTCCCTAAATCCAACGAAGGACAGAGAGCCGAAACACAAACTCAAATAGCATCCTTAACCCTTTTTCACACAGTTGGAAAATATTGCACAGTGGATATTCAAAATGTAATTTTTAACCTCCCCAAAACTATCTTGGGTAACTAATGTGCGTTTTATTCTGTGGGCTTATTGTATGTTCTAAGCTAGTCTGCAGATATGCAGAAAGAAAATCAACATTCAGTTTATGCATTCTTTACATGTTTGTGGTTGTGATTTTACTTAAAAGAAAAAAGCAAAAAGTAAAAGAAAATCTTTCAAACCCCTAAGATGCTCAATATACTATATAATTACTCTGACTGCAGGTCTGTCCACACTGCTGCTTTTCATTGTTGTGTTTATCTATACACCTTTTCTCTTGTTTAACTGTGCGCAGGCCACCCGACGTGCCTGCAGTTCACACCAGTGATGATGGCTGCGGTGAAGACCTATCGCTGGCAGTGCATTGAGTGCAAATGCTGCAACGTCTGTGGTACCTCAGAGAATGATGTGAGCTTCTTTATGAAATTTCTATCAGTTATGTTTCCCCACGGGGTTATTCTGTAGTGATACAGAGTGCTGCAGGAGAGAATGTCAAGTAAAAAAACAAAACAAAACATTTTGCCTGAAGGAAACAATGACCCCTTCTTTTACTTTCACACCGTGTCCACACAAAACCGTCTAATTTTAAAGATCTTTTGTGTCTCAGTCTCTGCTTGTTAAACTTTCAACCCACTTGGGCTCTTTGGGATCTCGTGCACTGTTTTTTAATGAGCACCTTTTTTTTTTTTCAACTTACTGTGTAAAGAAGGACAAAGCTTGAGAGAAAAAAAGCAAAGTAGTTGTTACAGTGCCTCACGTAGGTGTGATTAATATCTTTCCTGATGAACAGATATCCCAAAACCAGTGCAACACACCAGGACAAATATACAATATTTATCAGGTTGGAATCTTTGGACGGATCTTTGTGAATGGAGAGAGGAGAGAGCCTAACACAGTCGACTATAGAGGGCTGAGTTACGGGTTGTTTGCAAACTTAATGATTGCAGACTTTTTAAAAGTCTGTCTGCAGTCAGGAAATCATAAAATGTTTTGTTTTTTTTTTTTTTTAAACTCGTTTAGACATACAGGAATTCCTGGAGGTTTGTGTGATGTTTTGTTGCCAGAAAGGAAATAAATTCAGAATTTCTGACATGTATAGCGTTGGAATAAACAAGAGTGAAAGTCTGATGATGTTCTTTCAGAGAAAAAGATTTCAACCACATCCAGTAGTCTGTCAGGAGAGTGTGTCACTTTGCGACTTAGAGACTACTTAAATGTGAGGTTTACACATTATCCTGTTTCATTTTTCATTTGTTAACAATGAGAAGGAGTGTTCTCTTTGGATTAATGGTACTTCAAGGAGACTGTGCTCTATCCTTTCACTGCCATTAAAAGATTGCTCCATCTTTCCCCTGGGTTTTTTGGCCTACAGCCACACTACTTGTTAACCTGAGTATAAATGTTCAATAAGCAGCCTAAGCTGATAAACCGAGGTACCTTAATGTGTTCACACTATGATAATTAAATACAAGCTGGCGATAACGCTCCCTTTAAATGATACCTGTGTTTAGTTTTTGAGAGGAACTGTCCTGTTTGCTCTCTTCACCTTTCTCATCAGTAGACTGAACACGAGTTTGTGTATTTGCAGGACCAGCTGCTGTTCTGTGATGACTGTGACCGAGGCTACCACATGTACTGTCTAACTCCACCCATGACTGAACCACCAGAGGGTAAGCTAACACTTTACTGCAGAGGATAACAGACTTGAAGGACTCGCGCATCTTGTTAAATGTAGCTGACTTCTGTCCTGGGAATATCACCTGCATTGAAGCCCCTACCCAATCAGTCTGAGCTGTTGCTTTGTCCTCCAATCAGTTGTTTTAGAGCTTTAAAAAAATGTGGCCCCTGCCACATAAATGCACACATAAAGATGTATCTGTGCATTTATATTTGCACATGCAGCAATGTAAATTTTTCCAGTTCCAATACAATACCAATACCTTGACTTCTGGTATCTGCCAAGTACCAGTGGACAGCAGGGGAAAATCAGAGTGACAAAGTAAAATAGAGGAATTCCCTTACATAGTCCTAGACCCTTGTCTCACTTTGCTTGTATGCTTTCCAGGGAGCTGGAGCTGCCACCTGTGCCTGGCTCTGCTGAAGGACAAAGCCTCCATATACCAGCAAAACCAGAGCTCTGCCCCTGAGTGACATCACAGCTGTGGACTCCACCCCCTTCAGGCACCAGGATCCCGGCCCCAATTGAAATGTCAGACCTCCTCTCAGTCCGAAACTCAAGGCTCGGTCCAGATGTAGCTGAGCCAGATTGCAGATCAGCTT
>VVAS01109446.1:0-12536 GCA_015103295.1 Ptychochromis oligacanthus | reverse complement strand
ATTATAATCGATAAATCTGTTTTTCAAAAATTTTTTTTTTTTTTTTTCCTTGTGTGGATATAATTAGAACAGTCACCACAACATTTTTCTGTGAATTGGTCTTTGGACTGCCCTACTTTGCTGTCAGCTTTGTGTTATTTAAAGACGTAGTAAAAAAATAATAAACATAAAATTAATTTTCACTTCAATTCAGTTTTATTTATATAGCGCCAAATCCCAACAACAGTCGCCTCATGGCGCTTTATGTGTTAGGGTAAAGACTCTAAAATATTGGACAAAAAAACCCCAACAATCAGACGACCCCCTATGAGCAAGCACTTGGCGAAAGTGGGAAGGAAAAACTCCCTTTTAACAGGAAGAAACCTCTGGCAGAACCAGGCTCAGGGAGGAGCAGCCATCTGGCACGACCGGGTGGGGCTGAGGAGAAACAGGAGAGAGGAGAGGGAGACAGGACAAAAGAGACAATATGGAAGAGAGCCAGAGTTTTTAATTAATAACCTTTGTCTTTGCTTGGAATTGTTATCACTACTATGAAAACAACAACCGTGACTTCATTTAAAATGTATTAAAAGCAAACGAGTTTATGCCCACATCCTTGGGACGTCTGATAATTTGCTAGATTTGCTTCTCATGAGCTGAAATAATTTCAGTGAATTCTCAGCTGTTCATTCATTCAAGTCAAGCGTGTATGTTTATAATTTGTAAGTGGTTAAAAATGACACATTTTAAGGTAAGTTAACTATATATTAATTAACTCCTCAAAAGAAAAAACAGTTTGTATCCATGTTTTATATACGCTAGAAGACATAAAGCTAAATCAAGCAGTCAATGCCACGTCTAAGCATTTTCACCTGGGAACACTGAGAAGTTTCGGCAACACAGATTCAGACAGCCAGGGTGTCATACATTATAGATCTAAAGCTCACACATTACCTTACTAATGTGCCTAGCTAACTTGTTAAAGGTGGCGATGGGGAGCAAGGTTTATCTACCATAAGCAACACATTATTAGTTCTTACGCAGTTATGTCTGTATGCACTGATCGTATTTCAGCTTGGTATGAGACTCTACTGCAGTTTTGTTGCACTCTGCTCTCTGTCATGCAGACACACATGGAGTGGAGTGGAGCAGATACGGGCAGAGAGGTAGAGAGGAGAGACAGGCGATGTCAAGATAACAAGCGTTCCCTCTAAATGATTTGTGATTGCAGTTTTTTTGTTGTTGTTGTTGTTGTTGTTGTATTTAGCCTTTGTCAAGTGTCTCCAGGGGCTATGGATTTTTTTATTTGGTCCCATGATTTTTTTCTCTCCCCTGACCAGCTGACCTCACATTGCATTAGGGCCTCCCGATTTGCAAGTAAACTACTGAGTTTTCCTCTCCTCCTTAACAAAAAACAGACCTCAGCAGCATGGACTGTGTCTCCCTCCATGTAGCAAGAGAACTTGCAAGTGAGTGGGGCTTATAGATGCAGAGGCAGTTGGTCCCACTGCAAATGTCAAGCAAGTCTGAGTGTTAATACATATATTTTCATTTTTTATGCAAGGTGTAAATAGGGTTTGAAGTGAGTTTGATAATGTGAACATTTTAAGAGAAGAAACAAAATTATAAATTATAAATTATAAACAACATTCCTCATGTACAGTACAGGCAAAGCACACGTAATACATCAGTGATGCAGCAAATCTTGCACCTCTGTCAGATCCTGGAAATAGCTATTGGAAAGATTTGCCAAGAAAAGAATCTACACCTCTACACTGCTTGGTTGTTCTATTGCAAAGAAAAAGCCTAAAATAGCTGTAACAAGTGAGAAGTGCTGAGTAATTACGCACACTAGTAACACAGATCTAAAGAGATCTTTCAACAGTTGTCATAAAGTACCGTCCTTATGGAGCTACAAATAAATTATCAAATACCAGCAGGGGCTTCAAAGCAGCACAGCACTTGAGTGAATACGTTCCATTGCTTTCAATGAGGCTGGCAGAGAGGCCAACTTTTAATATGTCATTTAGATTTCAACTACTGCTGCTTTGAGAATGTAAACACAGCAGAGGCTCTGTTCTCCTTGCGATCCAAAGAGGTCTTGACCAGTTCCTTTGAAGAGGAAGACCAAACAGAGGGAGACTGGATATACTGTAGTCAGAGCAGAGACGTTTAAAAGAAGGGTC
Source organism: Ptychochromis oligacanthus (assembly GCA_015103295.1). Taxonomy (NCBI): domain Eukaryota; kingdom Metazoa; phylum Chordata; class Actinopteri; order Cichliformes; family Cichlidae; genus Ptychochromis; species Ptychochromis oligacanthus. Next base: position 10,371 of record VVAS01109446.1, on the reverse strand, counting down.
CTTACTTTGACTTCATGGAGTCACACACAGGACAACAGTGATATTTAGCAGCTGCGCCAAGTTGATGCTTTAAGTTTATTCAGGCTCCAGGCAGTTACAAAGGTCAATCAATCAACCAGCTATTTCCTGAATGCTCAGTGCATCAACTCTGCATTTTGTCACAAAGCAGATGCTATGTAATATTGCTTCTGAGACTATACTGTAGCCTTGTAATTACTGTAAGCAACATCTGGGGCAGCAGATGGGATTTTCTGGAAAATATGCCTCATGTCAACAAACACAGATTGGTTTTGACACAAACCGTAATGAATGCGGTACTCCTCCACTTCAGTTTCAGCTAAAGTTTCTAGAATTTCTAGCCAAGGCAGGTGGTGATGAAGAAAAAAAAATAACACCTCCAACATACTCTCCACAGCACAGAAGGTGGGACATAGGGACATGATCAGTGTAACAGCGGGAAATAAAGGGGGCTTACAGGAAGTGGTGATTTTTATTTGGCAAGTGAAATTTAGAGAAAGAAGCTACTATTCCTCGGGACCTCACTGTTGCCAGATAACAAAATTTTGGATTATACTTTTAGTTAAATTAGTTTAGTTTTGGTCCCATGGTTAAATTGGGAGTTGTATTGGTAAACTACACCGATCAGGCATGACATTATGACCACCTGCCTAATATTGTGGCGGCCCCCCTTTTGTTACCAAAACAGCCCTGACCCATCAAGGCATGGACTCCACTAGACCCCTGAAGGTTCACCACTTTCCTTCCTTGGACCACTTTTGATAGACACTGACCACTGCAGACCAGAAACACCCCACAAGAGCTGCAGTTTTGGAGATGCTCTGACCCAGTCGTCCAGCCATCACAATTTGGCCCTGATTAAACTCGCTCAAATCCTTAAGCTTGCCCATTTTTCCTGCTTCTAAGACATCAACTCTGAGGACAAAATGTTCACTTGCTCCCTAATATATCCCACCCACTAACAGGTGCCATGATGAAGAGATAATCAGTGTTATTCACTTCACCTGTCAGTGGTCATAATGTTATGCCTGATTGGTGTACAATGGTCACAGCAAAAAACAACACAGTCATTTGTGCAGTAATTATTTTTAAATCTGTATTTTTTTCCATATACGACACTTCTTGTGGACACTGGGCACTGGCTTTGTGGTTATGGTGTATGATGTATGCAGTACCAGTTTAATGATTTTTATTTTTTTTTAATTTGAATGATGTTTGTTCATGTAAATGTGTTGCGTGTTGTTGAATGTTGTTTAAACTTATCATTTATGATTTTGTAAGTTCTATCTACACTCTTGTACTTAACTGCATGAGACAGGCCAAGTCTCCTCATGACCACTGGAGGGGGGTGTTCTCCAACATTTGTATCTTACCTCCTCTGCATGAGGATGGTGCACAGGAGTAAACCTTTGGCTACCGAATAAGTCTACCAAGTGTAATAAAACGTTGATTCTTAATACCCTTGAAGGATGTCGCATATTTCTTCCTCTTGTTTTTTTTCTTTTTTTCTTCTTCTAATCTGGATGATTTAGACGCATGCCTCTTGCTACGTTTCATTTATTGCTTTTTTAAAATTTTTATCGTTTCTTCCTGACATTTTTACGTTATTATTTTGATGATTATTATTTTTTTTTGTATGCCAACAAGGGCTTTTAATGGAATTCTTATTTAAGTTTGTCTTATTTATTCAGTTTTTACATTTTATATGTTTATATTTATATTGGCTTTTGATATACATATTTGTAACTCCCTTTGTAGAGGTTTCCTGTTTAATCCCATAGTTGTAGTCACACCCAAGGGACCAAAACTACTCACTCATCAGTTTGGATATTGGTAAGATGTAAATTTACCAATATCCAATTTACCCTGAATTGGATAAGTGGAAGACAGTGGATGGTTGGATATTAGTCTGTTACTTAGCACTAATTAGCAGGTATTTGTGTCTGTGCATTGCGCTCGTACAGTTTACACAGCTTGCCGGCGCTCCACATTCTCTGTCAAGTTCAGCTCTTGAAAAGCAACACAAAGCCTTTCAAAACACTGCTGCTGAGGCTTCAAAATACAGATTCTATAAACCAGAGAGTGATGTCACACTGGCTTCGTCTGTCTGTGTTTTATATACAGTCTATAGCTGGCTGTTGCTACAAGCTGCTGTCACCCTTTCGGCAGAAATTAAACTTGTGGGATAAATGCTTTTCTTCACAATGGGGTCAAGCTATAGATTGCTTTTAATCCTGCTGAAATCTGATCACAGTGTAAACCTGACCGCCTGTAAATGTGGCCCCGCTTATTCTTTGCACTCTGTTCCCAGTACATTCTGATTCCACTTAGCATACACGTGGCGTTAACATCTGTTTGCCCTCATCTAAGTAGTTCAGATGCAGCTCACATGTCAATTCAAGGTGTAAATACATTAAAAGAACCACTACTGTGCCTTTTTTTTCATATAAAAAGTATTACTTTTAAAGCCTGATCAATTGTCTTGTGAGTCCTTGATAACGGAAAATAAATCTCCATTCATTTTTGACAGAAAAGATATCACCATGACTGCTTTTTAAAGTTAAAAGCATTAAATGTCCTATGACTTAATGGCGTTACCTCACACTCCACCTCTCGATTTGGATCATGTTATCCTGCTGCAGCAGAGGCGCGAGCAAATGTGGAAACAGTCGTAGAAAATGTTCGTTCAGGAGTCTGTGGCGACTGACCTACTCAGTCATTTAGGTTTAAGGAGCAGTTGGATGGTGGAGGGAACTGCAAATGGAGCTTGATGATTGGAAACACCGTGTTTCCAGTCAGCAACCCCATCTCCAGCCATTCCTTTGTGATTCTGCTCAGGTCTCTGGGTTTTTCCCTTAAAAATGTTAATGTTGCACTGCCACCTAGGTTTTTTTGGGTTTTTTTTTTTTAATGCCATTTACTGATGGAAGACTTGCAAGTCATGAGATTGTTTTTTGTTTTTTTATAACTTCCAGAGGAAAACAAAAGCTGCGTGAGAAGAGCTGCCATAAAAAAGATGGATGCAATAAAGATTGATGATATGTTTTGACTGGGAATGCAAACTCTGGAGAAATAACACAACAAAAGAATAACTGAGTTAGTAACCACTGCACCGACAACGTGAGTACAGGCTGACGGCCTTCTGTTTTTGTGCAGAGACCCTCAGGCCCGGGCCAAAGTGTAATTAAACCCACCTGAAAAGCTCACCTTGTGCATTCTGGAGTCTCATTGTCATGTGAATATAGATATGTAGCTATGCAGAATATGTTTGTGTATGGATGTATGTGTGGTCTCATTGTAGCTTCTAAGTCCACAGTAAGCTACTTCATTTGTCCTGTAAGAAACTGCTGCCTGGTTAACCATGATTAATACCCACTGAACAGTTATCTGTGGTTCGGGCTGTGAGGCGCCAGGTCTGCTGTTGTGAACCAGCACGGTATCTTCATTAATCAAAGCTGGAGCTGCTGTCTAGTTAGCATTCATCATGGACTGTATTATGATATTCAGATGATTCAGTGTAGAGGAGTGTGTGTGCGTGTGTGTGTGTGTGTGTGTGTGTGTGCAAGTGTATGTGTGTGCTGTGTGTATGCTGAGCTGGCCTGTACAGAGAGGGAGGAAGAGGGGGCGAGGGCTGAAAGGGCCGGAGAAATCAATGCATTCGGGGAAAGGCTGTTCTCAGCAGTATGGGGTCCGGAGCTCAGTAATCGAGTCTTTCTCTGCAGAATTAATGAGAGGGCTTTTCATGCCGCACGGGCCACGGAGATCTGTCGACTTCCACCCCAACACTGGCCTAACAACAGAGGAGACGGTGATGTAGGGCCGGGGACTTATAAGGCATTATAAAGGCCAGACAAAAGAGGCAGAGGAGCAGGATGCTGCTCAAACACAAGCACATGACTGAAAAAAAAAGAAGAAAAAAACGATAGAGAGAAAGCAGGAGTCGGACAGCATAACACAGAGATGGAGCATAGTTCGATTATGCAACAACTGGCCAATAGGCACACACATAAGAGGCACCCTACTTATAGTACATGACAGCAATACACAAAGTTTTCATTTGCTGTTTTTTTTTGTGATCATTTTAGCTCTCTTGCTAGTGCTTTTTGTCATTTAGGGGTTGTTTTGTCTTTTTTGTGGACATTGCATTTGCATTTGAGTGGTCACTGGGACAAACTCCATGTCTAGAATCACCAGTGAAATCTAAATTAAAAAAAAAAAAAGATTTAAAACGTTTGCTGACTTCTACAGCCATCTTTGGTTTGCAGAGACACTGCATGGCCCACCCTGCTCTGTCCTATTGACTCCAATGGTGACCATGATTCACAAACTGTTCACTAAGGTTAAATATCAAGGGTGCAGAGGTTCATTCTCCATAAACTTCTATACAGCTGGAAATGTTTTTGAAAACATGGCAGGTGCCCCCTGCTGGCCATTAGGAAGAATGCAGGGACTTTTGCATTGGCTTTACTTTTCAGACCTGGAAGCTAGCTAATCTTTTATATACAGTCTTTGCATTTTTGGTCATTTGATCAGTTTTCTCATTCATTATCCATCTATAACAAGCAGGGATAAAATACAGATGAAATACAGTAATGGAAGTATTTACATCCATCCATCCATCTTCTTCCACTTATCCAATTCAGGGTCGAGGGGGGTGGAGGGGTGGAGCCTATCCCAGCTGTCCCAGGGTGAGAGGCAAGGTAGACCCTGAACAAATCACCAGCCTAACACAAAGAGACGAACACTCCCACACCTATGGCCAATTTAAATTCACCTAACCCCATGCACGTCTTTGGAATGTAGGAGGAAGCCGGAGTACCCAGATAACTCCACACAGAAAGAGCCCAGCCTGGATTCAAACCCAGGGCCTTCTTACTGTGAGGCAACAGTGTTAACCACCACACCACCATGCAGCCCAAGTAAAAATATGATACTGCCATATTCTGTCCTATACCGTCTTGTCATACTGTCTGGCTAATATTCCAGAAATACCTCCAGACCTGTTGGGGTATAAACATTGGACCTGCGGGTGTGTCCTGTGGTGTTTGGCACTGGTACATTGACTTTTGGGTCCGGTGGATTGGAGAGGGGGACCTCATCTCATCTAGCCTATCATGTGCTTGCTGAGTAGCTCTTGTGGTGTGGTGGGGCACATTGCCCTGCTGGAGAGTGTTGCCATGGGGAGGAGTGCTTAGTCTGCACCAATGTTTATGTGGGTGATAAATGTCAGAGTAGCATCTACATGAATGCCAGGGCCCACGGATTTCCAGAGGAACATTGCACTGTAATATTGCATTTGTGGTTGATCAGAGCATGTTATGGCCAGAATCTCATATTACATATCTTATACACCATGATGGGCATGTTTTGTTTTGTTGTTGTTGTTGTTGTTGTTGTTGTTGTTTGTTTTGTTTTTTTAAATTAAAAGAACAAAATACACTGTAGTGATGCATAACAGCTATTTATCCTTACATGAGATTTCAAATGAATGCCAGTGTTGATGGGCTTCTACTGGATATGTACAATCTCACTATATCGTCTTAAAAGAACGGTTTTGTCGTCCTCAAGTGGCGCAAAGAGGTATAGCATAACAATGTACAATGTACTAATATCATTACTATGTTTGTAGTAAAACTTATGTTGGGCAACAAGAAAAAAAAAAGAAAAGAAAAAAGAATGCAAAGAATTTTTTAGATGAGGCAGGTCCAAGATATGAATACATCTTCCCTTTTTGCAGTCAAGCACGCACACACGCACACACACACACACACATAGGCACACTTTGTACTAATCAGTCATCACAATCCTGGATTAAACACAGCTCTCTTTACTGCTCAGGCTTTATTGTAACAGTTGGAAGTCCACTCAGGTTATTGCTCCATCTTTATAAAGAGGAGCTGAGCAAGCCGAGGGAAACTTTACAATATTTCTTTATGAGAAGCAGGCACTCATGTGCATTACATGGCGTGGATAATGTGCCGTGTAAAAGTGAAGGATCGCTTACAGTTGAGTGATGTAATGGTCCACAAATAATCCTGTTCAGTGTTGATGAATATCACAGTCTGAATCAGTCCCTGGCATCCATCTGCTTTATTGGGCAGCTGTTGGTACAGTAGAGCACCATGATAATATATACAGTATTAAAAGTAAAGAGCAATATTTTTTTAGAGGCAAAGTAGAAGAAGAAGTCATTTTTACAGGATGACTTGTCCTCTCGGTCCTGATTGCATTCGATGCGTGGGCATCGTTCACTTTGATTTGCGGAGAAGTTCAGGTTCAGGTACTTCTCCGTGTTGAGCACTAGAGGGCCCACTCATATCTCTCTGCTGTCTTCTCCTCAGTTTGAAACCCTTGGTATGAGATATTAGTTGTCCCCCTGAAAATTGCCAACGATTTCTCCCTGTTCTTAGTAATTAAAAGCCTATTACTCAGAGGAAGGGGAAGATGCAGTATGTATTTGTGCGGGCTGTTTGTATCACTGCTATACACACTTCTTGACTGTTAACTGGGGTGAGTATTATTGCTTTTACATTGATCTCGGTGACAGATAACAGCGATAGAATTGTAAATGGAGAAGGGATCTGGAGACAATTAGCCGAGCTTGTTGTGGCTTCAGCAAATACAAAGCATGGGGAGGCCTAGAAAGTTGTTAAGCTGTTGTTTGAAAGAAGTGTTGTTTCTTTTTTTTTTTAATAGCACTTTTCAAAATAAAAGCGCTACATAGCCCATAAAAAGAGAATCAAATTTTAACAAGTGCAACGATAAATACAGTATTAATTATTTGTATTCATTTGCTTTTACTACACGTTTTTTTTTTTCTTTTCCCTGTGACAACAGAGAAAGAAAAAGGTGCATCACTGCACTGACTTCCTTTAAAGAATAAAAATATTAGAAGCTATTTTTTTTTCTGACAGTTTTGGAGCCTCCACCAAACAGTCTCCACTAAAGTTAAATAAAAGGAACATATGTGTTCAATTCTATGGAAAACACCTGTGTGTAAGAGCCAATCAAAATACATTTCTCATATAAAAAGATACAGGGAATGAACTGAAATAACAGGTACGGTACAGTGTATATGCTGTTCCTACGACATGCAAACATCTGTTAGCCAACTTAACGAGATGAATATTTTATTGTTAACAATATGAATATTTTATTGTTTATATATTATTTAGAACTTTGACTTTTACTTCAGTCTACAATCAGTCAACAGTCTATGCTTCATACAGCTTATAGGTGCTGTATGAAGTTACAGCTAATTGTGTTATCTGTTTTAACAATATGCATTCTAGTAAACATCAGCAGCTAATCACAAGCAAAACTAATACTTTACTCTGAAGATGGTTATCCAAGACCTCAGTCACACAGGCTTAGAGACAGGCCAGTGATGTCCTGGCAACTTGCGGTCACTAGGGAAAAATGTGTATTCCCCAACTGGTTGGTGAGTGGTTGCTGGCTATTGCTGGGTAAAAGTGGTTGCAAAGAGGGTGCTGCACCAAAAACCACTTTGAGAGCTTTCACATTAGTGTGTTTAATAGGACAGTTTATCATTTCCATATACTATATACATATTCCATATACCTAATATACCTTTTACTGCTGACTTTTATATTCCAGTTTGTTAAAAACAGAGAAGAAATTGTGTGTTTCAAAATCATCCATGCAGCCCAGCTTGCTAACTGAGCCACTCTCCTTCATTCCTCCTTCACCTCCTTTCTCTTTGGTCCAGTGTAGAGGTGAGACTCTCCCTGACCTCCCCCCAGCCTCGGCAAACACTCACCACCAGCCGGCCGGTCACGCAGCACGTACTGCAAGGGGGCAATGTCGCTTGGCTACAGCCAGTGACTCTCACAGTGACCAGGTGAAAGAAAAAACAAAAGGCCACTGAAAAGTCGTAGGTTTGATCTTCACGCAAGCTCATGGGCAGCCATCTTGAAGCACCCTCTTTCCAGGGTGAAGACACTCTTTCCAGTTGCAGGTAGGAGTGTCAGCCAACTTTCTTAAATGTAAAACCTAAGCTATTTGACAGCCAGGTATCAGGCTGATGGATCAGAGGTTTAACAGGCTTTATTGTCGGCGCGGCGCGAGTGAGATCTGGCAACAGACTCCTAATGAAGATGTCCTGGGATGAGCCCGCTGAGACAGAGTCCATAGAGAGGACATTGATCAGAACCACCAGACTGAAGAGACGCATTTACAGAGACTGGGAAAGGCAAGAGGATAGAATGGAGGAATTCAATCGGTTGATTCAGTTCAATGGCTTCATTCAGTTTGTACAATATCTGTGCGTGTGATCTGTCCCTCCCAGCTCGGTGTGGTCCTGTGATTTGGTGTGTGTGTGTGTGTGTGTGCAGCAGAAAGGAGGAGGTTATCCTTAAACTTATTAGAGCAGGTGCAGTGCATTGAAAATCCATTCAGTGTTGCTGTCACAGCGATTCTCTTCCATTGAATTAAGAGGGGTCAATCCCACAAATCAAGAGATTACGCTGCAGGGAGATAGAGGACTAACTGCTCAGTGGTGTACATACAACACAAACACACACACACACACACACAGTCTCAGTGATGTAGGTCACTACATGTGTACAGGCTCCAAGCACATGCTAGCATTCATTTTTGATACTTAAATTAACAACAAGAAAAAAAAAAAAAAACAGTTTCTAAAAGCAGAAAATATACTGGCATAAAAAGGTTCACAGTAGGCTCACTTTGTTACAGCGTCTCTCAAACACACTCTTCAAGGCACACACGCACACACAGTAAACCCAGTGTTGCGTGACCGTGCGTGGAGGTTGTGATTGTGCTGAGTGGAATGATCTTGAGTTTGGGGACCTTGGCATTCATCACACACTCACACACGTACACTGCAGTAGCCCTGCGGCTCAGCCCGCTTTAATTATTACACGGCCAGCTAATCAATAGGAAAGAGGCTAATCCTATTTCATCCCTTCATATTCATTTATGCCGGTGTCAGATTTAAACTACCAGCGCCGTGATTCTCATCAGATTGGGTGCGTCTGCATATGCAGTAGGTGCTGCTGAGCATAAAAGCTGTCGCAAGGTGTGTTTCTATCCACTTGTTTTATGTGCATTTTCAGTCTGCTCCTGAGAAACCTGAGTGGAAACGTCAAGAACTTCAGATATTGCTGTGATGATATATAACCAAAAATTACAATGACAATAGATGTGAAAATCTACTGGTGCTCTATATCTAATTTCTTCATTTATTACAACTGTACAGAGGTAGAAATGTATATAACTCCCCCAATCAACTTGTGTTACAGCTTAAGTTGTCCTTAGTTGAGGGTGTGGCTGCTTTGAGTAACAGGTGGGTGCTTCAGGTTGGCTTCATTACTCAACCCCAGAGGCTGCTTTAGCTATTGTTTGTAAATGTAATGATCAGCTCATAACTCCTTTACAGCACAACGAGATTTGCCTATGTGTGCAGTCTAATGATTATGTTCTGAATTTGTCAGCCATCCAAGTTTGCACATTGCACATTAGGTGCCCTTTATAATAATAGTTCTCAAGAAATATGCTTAAGTAAATGGAATGGAGATTTTCTTTAACCCCTCAAGCCCTGGGCTATTCTTTTTAAATTCCCACCTGAAGGTAACAGATTCACAACTTCAGGCTAAAGTGAAAAAATGTGGGCTCACTGGAAAATAGTATATTTTAATATTCTCCATAGTGAATAAGTTTCCTTACCCCCTATTAATAGACCAGAATGAGATCTGAAATCACAACTGTTTCTTTCCCGTGTATTCCTTTTAACAGGAGTCCCAAAATCAGCTTTCATGAAGACCTAGTAAAAATATAGGTGAACATATACATATGGGTAAAACTGATGGAAGACTAGGTACTAGACAAGCTGCAGCTGGCTCTGCTTTCACTGCTCTGAGACCAGTTACCATCTGTGCACTGTGTAGAAACAGAGCTAGCATTAGCAAGTAAACAAGCTCTCTGTGGTTTGTCATCGTAACAGATGAGTTTTCTCTTACTCACCACCTTGGCCATGTGTGATGTAGAGGAGTTAGAGTGTAGTATGAAGAAGTCCCACGTTAGCACATTAGTAAAGAATGCCTTGATGGTGGAGAGGAGATGGCACCTCCTTCCATGCCCGGTGTAATAAAACAGGCAAGTTGAACAGGTTCAGAATGCACCAGCACTTTCAGACAACATCTCTGAGAAACCCCTTAGTTGACTGAATGTACTAAGTTTATTCAGCTGTTTTGCTAATACACTATCTTCATTTTTCATTCATATGTTTAACCCCCCTGCAGATTTTGACAGTTAACCCTGTTGCACAGTGCTCAAGCCTTTTAATTCAGCTGTGATTTTTTTTTTTTTTTT